>JAPYZA010003823.1:0-25394 GCA_030522685.1 Eupelmus azureus | reverse complement strand
TAAATGTTTTAGTACACATTCAATATTAAATATCATATTTATTTTTCAGACTATTGAATATTAAAAACTTTTGTTGAAATCCTGAAATCTCAAAAAGCAGACAAGATGGCTTTTGCAGGGTTGAAAAAGCAAATAAATAAAGCGAACCAGGTAAGTCATTTTTATTGTTATCTGAAATAATTATAATATAAACGTTTAATAATATCTAAGATGATGCTGTAGCCATATGATACGCACACTATCTGTGATTATATTAAAGTAATTGAGAATTTATTATTTAATTTGCTCATTCACTTATTTATCGTTATAAAAAAAATTAATAGATTCATCGATTTATTGTGAAAATAATAATTATGATAAATATCTGAAAATTCAAGATTTCTAATTCTGATAATAATCTTTTAATTCCCCGATCAAGAAACATCGTTGAAAGGGTCCTTGGTCAATAGATCATCCAAGTTAAGCAGAGTTTAGCGCGTTTTGTACTTATATTAATGATAGCATGGCCACTTTATTGAAGGTTTTTTTCAATGATATTCTCAGGTGACGGAGATAACTTAAATATTTTTCGTGAAAAAGTTATCTGTCGACTATCTTCTTCTTACGACTACTGCTTTCGGTGAAATATTTCCATATCTACATTTTAGCTTTCCCTTCGCTCTAACTTCGACTAGCTACAACTTTGGACACAGTAGGTGTTAGGCTTGGGGTTAATATCTAGAATTAACTGTAAAAGAAACTTTCGACTGTTGACTTTTTCAGTAAGATGCTTTTGAGGAGTGGTATTATTACTAGCTAAAATACGAGGCACAGTTCCAAACATAAGATAAAGGTGTAGAGTTAAAAGTTAATTTGGAGCACGCTCATGCATACGTGGTTGAACTGCTCGCTGATTTACTCCATTGGGTCCTGTTGTATTTCGTGTATTTAATGAAATGAGTCTCTTAGCTATTGCCATTAAAAAATGATATAAACTTATCAAATTAACCAGGAGACTACCTAAGATCCGAGTCACAGATCATGTAAGTATGAAAAAACATATCCGAAAATTTCATCTATATCTATAACCCGGATTTTAGGTAGTCTCCTGGTAAGTCTGATAATTACAATAAAAATCTGGAAATACAGGTAAGATGCACCTATAGTATTTACGTATTCTATATATAAACGAGTCTAATGAAAAGAAGCATAAGCATGTATTAACATGTCCATAAGCTTTGAACGAACATTCATGCACTGGAATAAGAATTTTCTTATTTCCGTTAAGTCAATATATACTTTATTGTAAAATAAGGTTAGGTTAAAGTTGGTTGTTTTTTTAGGTAATATCTTGCGTCTATCGCGTTTGCCTTTCTGTCCGTCTAATGAAGCTTCCGTTTTTATAAACAATAGACACAGATTTACCTTTTACAATATCGCTTGTTCCGTAGTTGTAAAAAATTCGAAAATAGTCTAAGTTTATTCATATGTGTTTCACAATTAAGAGTAAACTGCTGCCAACGTGGTCTATAACTTATGGCTAAAATAGTAAAAATTTCTTTATAAAAGCTTCACCAATGCGTTTCTTCACTCGACTAAAAATTATTTACTGATTTTACTTTAAATTAAAATTATACTTTCCCCCTCTACTGCAATTTTACACTTCCATTTATCCTATATTTTTATACTCTAACGGATGCAATTTTCTCTGTTGTACAAAATTCATTTAACATTTCGATAGTCGGTGTTCCATAAAAGGGTTAGATATATAATGATACTTACAATAATATCGAAATTCTGAAAAATTCCTACTTTGGTCATGATCTTTTTGGTCGGTTTGATCCCTTTAGGGGACAGCAGGAAACTCTAATATTTTGTCAAACTTGTTAGATATAGGCATAAATTATATTTTAAAGAATAACAATTTTCAAGGGAAAAATGACAGCCTTCTTAACTTCATGCATTTTAACGGCGAATAAAGGAACGAATTTGCCGATTGATTGCAAGATATTATTGAAGAGTGTAGTTATTTCGGCAAGATGGATTTCGATGTTTTCTTCCAAGTAAACTTCTAAAATTTTGTTTGTACGTGAGTAAATCATCACGAATTTACAGAGTGTTCGATTTCTACTAACAATTACTAATGAGTAGAATAAATTCTCAAGTAGCTTGCTGTTTGAGTACTATTTGAAAATTTTTTTAATGGATTTTATTGTTTAAGAGATGTTACTCGCAGTTCTCTATAACTAAAACTATGTATACTGAGCTGTCGTGTTTGAAACCTTGAAGCTTATATCTCCTTATGGCTTACATCAATAGAAAGTCTTATGGCTTTCATAGCAGTAGAAATGAAATTATGTATAATACATATAATACATGTATTTTTTTGTTGAATTTTATCGTGGAAACATGCATCGAGGTAACATAGATGAACTAATGTTACACCAACTTTTTGATCATGTAAACAATTTCAGGGAAAACCATAGCTATAAGTGTAACTTATTAATAAGTTCTAAAAATTTCTTTTATCGGCAATAAGATTATTGGTAATAGCTAATTGTTAATACATATTTTTATAGTTTTAAAAACAAAAGCTTCTCTTAACTTGTTTCTCAACTCTTATCTTCTTATTTCATTTCACTGCTTTGTATAAGTACTTTTAAAAACGTATGTTTCAAAAGCTTTTTGAAATCATAAAAAATCTGCTAGTATTTGTTAATTACCCATATTACAATCTAATAAATAATTCTTCGTATACTATGAAAGGCCGAAACACCCTCCACTTTTTGTTTGCAGAGCTATTGCAGTAAGATGTTTAGGTAGCAACAGATTTTGAATATTTTAAAGAATATTAACATTGTTACTAGCTTGACCATATCTTACAAAGTTACTTAGCTTTTTACCTCTGATTCCCAATTTGCAAATTAAATTTGTATTTTTCGGGATAACAGGATACAGTATCCGAGTTTGTACCTATAATGAAATTACTTTTAATAAAGAAGGCACGCGTGTTAGCGCTGAATTTACAGAATAATTTAAAGTAAAGTTTATATGAAACGTTTTTAACATTTTTGTAAATCATTTATATCTACTAATATTAATATGACAATATTTGCGATTGTATGTAAAATATTTTATACCTATTTTTGTTACAGTACATGACAGAGAAAATGGGCGGTGCGGAAGGAACAAAACTTGATGTTGATTTTGTAGATATGGAAAGGGTAAGGACTATTATTATTACCATTAGGGGCGCTTTCTGGGTCTATGGTTATCATTGATCATTTATCTTTTATGTATTATTTTTAATATTTAAATTTTATAAAATTAATTTATCAATTAAAAATATATTTTTTTGAATATGTAGAAGGAAGTTAAGGTGTTCCAGAGATACACGTAACAATATAAATTTTAGTAAGGAAACTAATCAAACAAAAAATTTTAATATTTTAAGGCCTTTGAAAATATCTTAAAAACTTGTCTTTCATGGCCAAAAAAAAATTTCGTTCAGTGAAATTAATGAAAACAGAAAGGAACTTGATTTAAGCATTTTAAAATAATTTTGTTAGTAATAATTATAATTAATATGTTGACTTATGATTAAATTATTTAGTTAATATACTTTATACAGAAAATAGAAAAGTTTTTGACTTAAGTAAATATTGAAATAAATGACATTTATACCACGACCTACATTAAGGTATAACGAGATAATTTAAAATTATTTAAAATTAAAAAAATATAAATTTGAAACAATTTTTTTATTTATCCAAAATATTTATAAATGTTTTTGTAATTTTCTATACAAGCAAAAAATTAGATAAAAAATAAAAATGTTCGATAATAAAAAGTTAGAACCACTGTCTACAATTAGCTTTTTGCGTGAAAAATTAATTTCGTTCCGTTTTTAGATATTCTAAAATTATAAAACACAATTTGTGACGTTAAACTTGATTTTTACAGTCGCCTTTTTAATTATTGTAGTATATCTATATAGTGCGCAATCGTGACGTCACAAGGAATTTTCAAACTGCTTATAACTTATTAATTGTCGAATCCGAAAAAGAAAAAATACGTGTTTAATAATTTTTGAAAATCTACAAACCGAAAATAATAGAATTTTTTATGTAAAATTTCAATTAGTTTAATAGTTTTTAATATTATAGAAAATAGTGAATAGGATCTGTAGAGTATTCTTTTATACCTTAAATTGCTCTTTTTACGCCTTTTATCTCTCTTTTATATGAGTTTGTGTTTGAACAAATTTACTTAACTTTTCATAACTTTTTTAATATTGTGAATATAATAAAGTACTGATATAAAATTTCTTATAAACATTTCTTATGTAGAAAACGGACGTGACATTTGAGTTAGTCGAAGAATTACAGATGAAAACTAAAGAATTTTTGCAACCAAATCCAACAGCAAGAGCGAAAATGGCAGCGGTAAAAGGAATAAGTAAACTTAGTGGCCAAGCTAAAGCTTCAACTTATCCTCAACCTGAAGGAGTATTAGCAGATTGCATGTTACTTTATGGTAAAAAAATGGGCGACGATAGCATATTTGGTTAGTATTTTATTTAAATTACATTTGATCTTTTATTACTATAAGTACTTTTATTACCTCTTCTTTCTTTCGAAATATGTATATCTTCTTCTGCTCTTTTCTATTTAATAACATCCAGCTCTCACCCTACGGTTTTCCTACATACTTCTATATATTCTAGCTTCTGTCGTTTTTTCGTTTATTATCTTCATAATTGAAATTCTTTGCTTTCATGTTGTCTGTATGAAAATGTCTGATCCTTTTTTGTTCTCTACTCTTTTCTTACATCATTTTACTCCTTTTTCCATATCATGTATATTTCTTTCCCAGATCTTCAGTTTCACTCCTACTATTACTTTCGCAGTTGTTGTTACTTTGCAGCTCTTAACATAACTATTTTTTTTAAAGCAACCATATGTACAATATGAAGCAATAACCTATTATTTATTTCAGGCCAAGCTTTAGTAGAAATGGGAGAATCTATGAAACAGATGGCTGATGTGAAGTATTCCTTAGACGATAATATAAAACAAAACTTTTTGGAACCTCTGCATCATTTACAAACTAAGGATCTTAAAGAAGTTATGGTAATATTAGTCAATATATCTATTTTTTAGATAATAAACGTATAAAATGTATTTATGTATCTATGATATTTTTTCAGCATCATCGTAAGAAATTGCAAGGACGAAGATTAGACTTTGATTGCAAGCGTAGGCGTCAAGCTAAAGGTAACCATAAACATTTGATCGTTTAAATATAATTTGTAGGTTTAAAGTATTTATATTCATAGCAAATAATTGTTGTTTTTCAAGATTTTAAATTTTATTAAAACTAACAAATTTTGATTAAAAGTTTAAAAGTTCTAATAAGTGCTATGAAATATAAATTTTTTTTTCCCAATGTGATGAACGAAATTTTCGAGCCTGTTTTGTGCGAGTATAGTATAATTTCACTCACTCGTAAGAGAATGTTGTTTTTTTTACTCCTGAAGAATTATGCTATTTGGCTCGCGCAAAACAAGGTCCGAATATCAAGATTCTCTCATATTATCAGAAAAAATAGTATACGCCACTCGTGAGCATAGGTGATCTCCTTACTCGTCTTTTTTATCACTCTCGCCTCGCTCGGCAAACCTTACTCGTGCGGGAATCACTTACATTGCTCGCCATTTGCGTAATGTACTATTTTTTAATTTTGGTGATGTGAAGAATGCTAATTTAAAACAAATTATCTAATAAGAATTAGTTTTTATTTGTTTCAATAGATTGAGGAATTATGTAGAATATATTAGCGAAAATAATACATTTTACTATGTTTTTTATTTTTAACACAAAAATTGTTCTTATAAAAGATCAATTTTTTTTTAATTTGTAAACACATCAACACAATTATAGGCCAAACAAATTAAAAATGTAAATCTTATGTAACTATGTTTTCCAATTTTAAGTAAATTTCTAAACATTGGTATTGCAATATTATAAACAATATTTCTTTGGTCATTTATTTTAATATAATCTCAAACCGTGAATTATTCTTCGCTGATTAGCCTCATTCTACAGTACCTGATCTGAAATAAATTTTATTTTTTTATAGCGCCTTATATATTATATTTTTAAAAGATGATATCTTAATCAATAAAAAACATTTTTTTAGTTATCGCATATTTTAATATAATCTCAAAACGTGAATTATTCTTCGCTGATTAGCTTTCTTTCTATGGTAAATAACCAGAAATAAATTTTATTTTGTTCTTATTATGGCGCATATATATTGTACTTTTAGAAGATGATTAAATCATAATCGATAAATTAATTAAACTAAGGCTTAAATTTATTAGAAATTATAAGGAGATATGAAAGAAACATTACACATTATTTTAATACAAGTTTTAATTTCTGTACGATGCAACACTTGCATACAGGTTCTTACGTTTCAGACGATGAAGTTCGCCAAGCGGAAGAAAAGTTTGCTGAAAGTCTGCACCTAGCACAGATGGGAATGTTTAACTTATTAGAAAATGATGTAAGAATAAAAATATGATTTACTTAGATCATAGTAAATGTTTAATTTGTATTTATTCTTTATTTTCTTTTATTAGATTGAACAAGTGGCTCAATTGGCGACATTTAGTGAAGCACTTTTAGAATATCATCAACAATGCACAGAAATTCTCAAGGACTTGTGTGAAAAATTAATTGAAAAGTAAATACTTATATTTTTTATATCACTTCATAACGAAATCGCTTGTAATAAATGTTAAATACTTACTCTTACAGAAAAGAGGAAGCTGCAAGTCGACCGAAATTAGAATTTGTTCCGAAGACATTAGCTGATTTACATGTAGATTTACCATCATCGGATAACATGAATGGTAAGAATAAATATGTTTCATAAATTATGTATGTTAGATGACCTATCAAAATAACATGAAACGGTCTGAAATAGTCTTTAAATTATTTTAAAAATGCCACGACATACGCTTATTGTTTTTGTAACAATTTACACACTAAAAATTTCAAACAATTTTGTGAATCATACTGGGATATTTAGGATCAGAGAATAGAAATCAAAGATCATTAAGACTTATAAATAAGATTTATAATAAAATAATATTAATTAAAAATTGAACTACACTATCTTGATTGCAAATATCAAAAGCTTAGAACTTAAAACTTTAGATTTTGATAATTTCATATATTAAGAATCTATAAATTAAGACTCATTAAAAATTTAATGACAAAATTTTTCTCCCACTCTTAACTTTTTGTTTAGAAGTTTGAGCCTTTGTCAAAGTCTTGACAAAAAAGAGTTGAGAATCTTTGAAGGTGATAAAAGTGAAGACGACCTCTCGGCACACCAAAATTTGCGAAAATTAATAATCCCAACAGTCTTTAAATCTGATTTAATGTAAGACTTTCTTTTGTTTTGAGAGTGTCTATTAAATTTAGAATTTTTTCGACTTTTGATTCCGTAAGTTGCATTGAATTCGTTAGGGTTTTCGAGAATTTCTATTTCCACCCTAAGAACTCCAGAAAGTTTATCAGGGAATTTGGTTTGTGACTCCAGCAGAGCTCTGTCTTGAGAAGCTAAGGGGAAGTAGTCATCATTTTTAATGTAATTTGAATTAGTTGCTTTACAGTTGAGTCGAAAATAAAATATATGCACCTTTGGAGTAAAGTCGATTATTTCCTTGGGTGAATGTTGCTCGCGCTAGTCTCGGACAGCAAACCCACTGTATAATCTGCGATTTTACTTCCTTGGTGCATAATGACTATTATTCTCACACGATAATGGCCACTTATTTCCACGAAAAAGCGCGCATAAAGTGGCATATTATTCGTCCTAGGTCATTAATTTCCTGCTAATAGTTATTATTTCCATGCTAGCATATTTATTAGAAAAAATAAAAATATTATTAAAAAAAAAGCTCACACGCTTTTCAAAACAAATAAGTGACACCAGGGAAGAAAAATTAAAAACGGAATAAAGTACTATATGCATCTCGGAAGTAAAATTAATTATTCCTTCGGATGATCAAACCACCCTCAGGGGTAATATGAGACTTTATGCCCTTGGTTTATAATGTATTATTATTCCTGGTAAACAGATAAAAAACGATTGAATATAATAAAATTTGAAAGTTCTGAGAAGTAATCAAAGTACTTTCGGTAATTCTGATGGACAAAATTTTGTTACAATTTTATAAATACTTATCCGCATGTTCACACGCATAAATGTAACATAGAGAAA
Organism: Eupelmus azureus; assembly: GCA_030522685.1. Taxonomy (NCBI): domain Eukaryota; kingdom Metazoa; phylum Arthropoda; class Insecta; order Hymenoptera; family Eupelmidae; genus Eupelmus; species Eupelmus azureus. Next base: position 17,117 of record JAPYZA010003823.1, on the reverse strand, counting down.
AAACTGCATTTAAATAATAAAAATACCCAAGATAAAACTACGATTCGCTGTGCATCGTATGTACATTTTCGATATTTAACTAATAATAAATGCAATAATATTTTGTAGTTTCTTTTTTTTTTGCAAATTCTTGAATATCTCTTTTCTTACCCATAGGGGCAAGTCGAGTTGGATCTCCGATTCCCAGCGAAGGAAAACGTCTAGAGCTATTTCCATCGGGCAATCCACCGCAATCGACTAATGGTAAATGTTATGCATGGAAAAATTAGCTAGTTATATTTGATAGATATCTTTGATTTTGTATGCTTGATCACCAAAGTTAAGTTATCGACTTCTACTACAAATGAAATTAATTTGAAAATGTTTTGATGAAAGAAAGTCAAATCAATATCTAGCTACAAAAAGAAGCAATAAACTTTCGTTGACGAAAAAAAGAAAGATATGGCGTATACCTGATTGCAAAGGTTGTAATTTCGGCCTCGCCAGAAAAAAAAATAGTATACGCACCACAGGAGAAAACAAAGAATGCCTCAGATCGCATGTTTTTATCCTCCCGTTCGGCTCGGGTAATAATTTCCATGCGATCTAGAACATTCTTTACTTTTACTCTCTAGGTACGTAATATACTAGTCCTATAGTAATACAAACTTAATTTCATTCTTTTCATATACATTATTGGCAAAAGATAATGATTACTAAATATTATTATCTTTATAAAAATTCTTAATCGTTACAATTTTGGTATTTAATTCCCATCGGCATTCGTTTAATAAATAAATATAAGTGAATCTATCGATAGTACGAGTCAAGATATTTAATTTTCACTTTTTTATCATCTTTTACAATTTCAGTTTTTCAGTTTTTCTTAAGATATGTGTGATGACAGGTGTGTCCACAATAAATTGTTTTATATCGATTTCTTCACTTTTTTTCATGGCTAGGTTATGCAAATTATTTATCTTCGTCACAAAAATTCAATTATTTTTATTCGTACAATTGTTATTCTACAACTTGTGCACTAGTATTCTAAATAGATGTTTCACAAAAAATCTTATCGTTATTCGGGCGTCATAAGATTTCAACCATCTGAATAAAATACAATGTTTCAAATATAATGTTGTGCAAAAAAAAAAATAATTGATACACTTCGAAGTGAGTCGTATTAGACTTCGTCGCTTAGCCGAAATTCGTGTTAGGTTTCAGCGGCATCCAGGTAATAAATGATGTCGGATCGTCTCGCGCCCTTAAGATCCAACCGATCATGTTTGCTTATAGTAACCATAAAAATATACGTAGGCGCTTGAAGCGCCTTGAGTGTCTATTATTTTATTTTCATTACTTTAAAAGAAAAAACAAAATAAACTATCGTATTTTATCCAAACTTAAAACATCTGATTTTACCCCGATGTTTAAAAAAAGCGATTATTTTTTTCTGCAATTAAATGTAAAATTGAAAAATTAAATTACTCCTAATTATTTACTATCAAATACATAATACGTTTAGGTACTTACTGGAAGAATGTATAGCTTACTCAACGATTGTGTGCACTATGACTGTTGTACTGAGCACGATCTCATGAGCTAAGAAAACTTTGCCCTCTTCTGAAGTAAACACCGAGGCTATTGTTGGCATGCCGATTGTATACAAAGTGATAATACTGACATTATTAAAGAAACACAATAAGCATCGTACAGGTGGCTTTAGTAGTATCAAAGAAATTGCAAATTCCAGTTTTGCCCCAATATCCGGTATTCCAGTTTTATCTTAGTCTCCCCTAATTATTTTTACATAAATACGATTGGATGAAAAATAAATTAACCTGATTCTACTTATTAATATTTAAGAGACATAATTAATTAAAGGGAATTCATCTTTAAAAATCAATTTATTCATTGGAACATAGCCAAATTCTTATAGAGACTGAAATACAATACAATTGTTACAAGTTTTTGATTGGTTGATTGGGTTGGTTGTCTTGAATGTGATTGCACTGATTTTTTGTATATTATAACCATATAAAGCGCAGGTGAGCGTAACGCGCGTGCTATGTATGATTAAAAGTAAAGCTTAGAGCGTACACTTATCAATCAATAACAAAAGGAAATATAAACACCATATTATACTATAAATAAAATAGTGAATAATTGTATGTTAGTTCTAAAGCAATGCTTTTCTTTTTGATTTTAGCCTGGTGTATTAAATTTTATTATTAGATCCATCGAGCACAAAGCGAAATGTAGCATATGTCTTTTTATTCGAGCGTGCGTGAAATCGAATTTTGCGCACGAAATATTAATATTTTTAAAAGATTATATTTCTTTTTTCAATGCTATTTTTTTTAAGTAATGTTTAGAAACATTTTATTTTAATTGCAAGCTGTAAAGTCGTCTTGTTTCATTAGCTGCTCTTTACAATATAGTTTTGAATACCTAACTGTTTTAGTTTCTTATATAAACAGTACATAAATTATAATATTTTCAGCCTCTCCTTTGCCGTCACCAAGTAAATCACCTGCAAGAACTCCGGTGCAACCTCCAAAGCAACCTAGTTGTTTGGCACTCTATGATTTCGAACCTGAAAATCCGGGAGAACTTGGATTCAAGGTAAATAATATTATGATACAGTAATTTTCGTAGTTAGACATAAATAAATTCATACGTAAAATACAATTATTATTAGAAATCATTAGAGAAATTCTATTTGTTTGTGCATTTTGTCCCGGGTCTGCCCGCTGGGCTCATCAGTAAGTCAACGCAGACATACCCTGACTTATATGCTTGGAAAATTCGCACTGTCAATCCTCAAGTGTCTCCGTTTTCTTTAGAATTTTTATTGATCCTAAAAAATCCTACTCGCGAATAGGGCCGGCCTACGATGAATTATTATAGACTGTTGTCTCCATTGCGATTAGCATGCTATTTCGTATTCTTCTAAATTAATATTTTAATGAAATATTTTTTTATCTTATGTTTTAGGAAAATGACACGATCACTTTAATTCAGAAGATTGATGATAATTGGTATGAAGGTACCGTCAATGGAAGAACAGGTTACTTTCCTGTATCTTACGTACAAGTTGTTGTTCCATTACCTTAAGATAAACAATTTTTGAAGCTCAAAAACAAACTTCTTTGGGCTTGTTTACAACGTCTACCACTAAACAATTATACTCCTTGCGTCTTTGTCCTTTGTATCCTCGAGAATCAAGTATTCTTACGTTATAGCCATTTCTATAACTCTAGAAGCTTTCCTTCTTTATGGTTGCAAGTTGAAAATGTACCAAATGAAGATAATAAATAATCTATATACGCATGTTAATGTACATATATACATATATATAATTAATATGTTAGTCTTAAAGAATTTTAACCATACAGTATGTAAAATGAAATGTGAACTCAAAGTTTTTGGCAAATAAAATAAAGAAGAATTTAGCTTTATAATTTAAAAAAAAAAACTTTGAGTATTATTTTACTGTTATATGCAATACTAAAGACAGAAAATGTTTTAAAGTATTTATTTTACTTACACAAAATCAATTTTAGTTTTTAAAGTATATATATAAAAATATAAATTATTCTCATTTCTTTTTTTGAGATTTTGAATAAACTTTTGTGATTGATTTAGTTAAATTCGTACAATTGATTTATAATATATGAAGAGATCAATCACTAACAACGGTTCAATTAAAAAAAAAAAAAAAATTCAGAATTTCAAACATTAGAACGAGAATTCTTGATTACTACGTTTGCATTACCTTAAGACCTAAAAATTAATTATGTAAATAAAGAAAAGTAAAAGAGTTGTAACAATCTTCTATTATTAAATGTTACTAATTTAAAAATGGTAAGATTCATGATATAAACTATTTATTGTTTAGAAAAATAAAACATAGATTGTTTGAAATACGCAATCGAATACATTGTTACTACTATCTTAAGAAGTAAATTTTAAATCGATTTAAATTAAATTTCAAGTTGTGTTATTTAATTTTTTTAAATTACTCATAGAAATTCGTGTTATTTAGTTTTATTTAAATTTATTTTCGAAAGTTATAAAAAAGTTACATAATTTCTTCCATGCATATTTGAACAGTTATACGTATGCTTTTAATTATCTAATTTATTTATTTAATTTTTTATATTCTATTTTTTATAATTATTTTCAGGAAATGTGAAGGGGTGAGTATATTCTACGAAATATTATACGAAAACCCAAAAATTATGATGTAAACATTGATTAGATCAGTTCAGAAAACTTTTGTTTTTCTAGCGATTGTACATTTTACAAGAACCAAACAACTTTTGATTTATAAAAAAAATTCATTAATATTTGTTACAAAAATTAATGGCAAAAAATATATTTAAAATCCAAGCTTACCAGCATTTTAAGGAGATGTGAAAGGGTCAAGCAGATATTAATACGAAATATTATATGGGGACCCAAAAATTATGTTGTAAATATCAATTAGATCAGTTGGAAAAAATTTTTATCTAAAGACTGAATATTTTACTAGGACTGACGTCCGATTTTTAGAAATGCACCACTCATTTTGTTTAAAAAATTATACACAGGTAAATATCAATATCAAAATACACGTTTACCGACATTACCGACATCTTATCATCAATAATATTTTTTTTAAGTCAGTGAAACTTTTCTGAAACTCGGACAACATCAGCTTTTAGTAATACATACAATATCTTTAGAAAAAAAATTTTCCCACCTGTTCTAATTGATATTTACAACATAATTTTTGGGTTCCCGTATAATATTTTGTATAAATATCTGCTTGACCCTTTCATTTTGCCTTAACGTAAACAATTTTTTTAACAATGTTAATGGAACTATTATGAATAACGGACGACGCATCTTGTAATAAAACATATAAATTTTAGAAAACTTTTTTTTTAATTTTTGGTTTTCGTTTAATTTTTTATTTCCATTTCTATCCCACACTTCCACTTAAATGTTATTTTATTTTATGTACTATTTTTTAGTTATTTTGCATTTATCATTTTATATATTACATATTTATACTACTATTTTTACTAGCTTAAATTGTATTGTATTCAAAGAGTCAAAGAAAACAGCGATAATATCAGCATTTGGCAACGAGACTTAATCCTTCATTTTTCCGGCGCCCTGCCAGAAGCTCACATCGGATTTAATTAATTACAGAAAAAAATTTTAATATTGTTAAATAGATAAATGTTTGTCAAAGATATATTATAAATATAAGCTTTTAACATAAGAAACATATTTGCCTTTTCAACACGTTTATAATAGTACATTTCGATACTAGTGAGAGAAAGTGATTTTAGCCTCGCGGGGATGTTTGTGACCGAGTAAAGTGAGAGTGACAAGGCCACGCGAGGTTGAAATCATTTCCTCATGTATCGAACCGTATTTTTTTATACTACGCTCGCTCGGGAACAAACATCCACGCGAGGCTTAAATCATTTTTTTTAGCATACCCCGGCTTAAAATGATGTCTTTATTCTCGATCAGTCGAGAATAAAGTACTGTTGTATTTCCCTGAGGAAAAAGTGCTCTGTGCATGCGCCGAATGCTATTTTCTCAGTATTTTATCCCGAATGTCAAGAAAAAGACCCATTCTGCCGAGGTGTATTAAAAAATCGTATATTGCACTCAAGAAGTAAAACAGGTTATATGCCGTGAGTGTATGCTGCATTCGCTTCGTTCGGGCACAACTCACTCGCAGGTAGCGCATAACCCACTTTATTCCCTCGGTGCATAATATACTATCTCGCACCAATATCGTACTATTAGGACTCTTGCACGCAAGGTAGCGTAAGGAGAAATAGCAATCGTCAACCAATCACAAGTGAGCTTTAAAAAGACTTGTTCCTTTTTGAAGCAATAGAAAGTAATAATTTAAAGCTCGCTTGTGATTAGCTGGCGATCGCTATTCCTCCTTATGCTACCTCGCATGCGGCAAGAGCCCTTAGTTGATGCTTTTTTTACACAGATTGCGGGAAGTTCGTTTTACGCACGCTCGGTCGGAAACGCGTGCGTTAAAACAAGCTTTCCGCGCGTCGTGTCAAAATAGTACATTTCGATACGGGGGCGGAAGACGATTATTTATCGACTTACGCCCTAGTGTTGAACTGTATTTTTCACCGCGAGAACCGAAAAATTATGATCGAAGGAGTGATTTTGAGGTTAGAGTGGTGAAAAATTATGTACGATACATACGCGATAAAGTGATTTTAACCTCGTGTAAACTTTCCGCACTCGCTTCGCTCGTGCCTAAATGTGTACAAGAGAATAAAATCATTTTACCGCACTCGCGTCGTAAATAACTATTTTATTCGAGCGTGCGTGAAACCGAGATTCGCGCACGAAGTATCAATGTAAAACATTTCGATATTAGTGCGAGAATAGTACATTTCGATACTAGTGCGAGAAAGTGATTTCAGCCTCGTGTTGACGTTTGCGCCAGAGCGAAGCGAGGGTGAATAAGCCACACGAGGTTGAAATCACTTCCTCGCTCATGTATCGAACCGTATTTTTTGATACAACGTGTACAAAGCGAGATTTAGCATTCGCTTTGTTGTTCGAGCGTGCGCGAAATCGAGCTTTGCGCACGGAGTATCAAAATAGTACATTTCTATACTAGTGCGAGAAAGTGATTTTAGCCTCGCGGGGGTGTTTGCGCCCGAGCGAAGCGAGGGTGAAAAGTCCACTCGAAGTCGAAATCGCTTCCTCGCTCATCAATCGAACCGTATTTTTATATACGACGTGCACAATGCGAGATTTATCATACGCTTTTTTGTTTTCTTTGACAGGCCGATCCGTGCCATTCTGATAGCGATCTTAAAAATTCTAAGATTGACCGACACCACACGAAGGTTCTCAAGTCTGCTGTGAGGTCTAGGATCATAAAGAAATGTAAGGGAAGGTGCCGAATCTGAGGGACCATATCTATATATTCCCTAGTTGCTTTTTATATGTATCGAATTTAGGTTTCCAGATTAAAGTATCTATTTGGAAAACCGAAAATTAGGAATAGATGTTCTTCTCATCTCCGTCCCCTCTCCGCATCTCGCCCATCCTATTTAAACCTACGAAAATATAATAATTTGAGTCAAAAGAATGCCGGAACCAGCGGGCGTGACCTGTTGTACCGATAATAGTTCTTCAGTTTTTTACTATAATAACTTAATGAATTGAGCTGAAACTTTGAGAAATGGTGCTAAACACATATAGGAAGCATTCTAAGGTATGAAAAAGTCGAGGAATTGAATTAAAGAAAAATTATTGCTTGCGTTCTCTTACTAAAAATCCTGTAACAGTGCTGTGATCGCAATCATTATTTTTATACATATAAAATAATAATGCGACTCTATATAAAAAATGATACCTGAGCGGACTTACTTAATGTGTTTTAAGACTTTTTAAAAAGTTTTAGAAGAGTTCATCAAGTTCTATAATAGAAAACCTTGAAAAACTATTGTCGGTAAAACAGGTCACACCCGTCAGTTCCAGCATCCTCTTAACAAAATGCTGTTTAAATCAAATGAGTGATTTTCTATAAAGAATAGAACACTACTAGTAACGTGAAATGTTTTTAAAAAATGATTAGAAGTATTAGTTAATTTAGAACGTTTTTATTGAAAATTTTTATTGTTATTTAAAAAGTTATAAACGTGATAATAACGTTATAAAACCGTTATTAATATAAGTTTTACAAAAACTTACTTTAACTGGTGTAAAGAATTTGAAACAAGTTAGCAAAGACTCAGGATGCAATGTAATTTTTTAGATGTTCGAACCAACGACACGTTTACATCTCTAATATCACATTATCCAAAAAAAAGGAATAAAAAATAAAAATTTTTTTCGAGGGTAAATTTGCTAGGTTCACTCAGGCAGAAATCATTTAAGGTAAATACTTTAATTATTGTATCTATAAGCTATACATTTTTGCACTTAATATCTTATAATAACATGTATAAAATTTATAATCAAACAGATAATTACTAAAAACTATGGATTTTAAGTCTAAAAATAAATATTCAACACTGCAATACAATTTATTTTTTCTTTTATTTTTTTAGAAAAATAAATAATTTTTCTGAGAAAAATTATGATTTTTTCCCACTTTTCATTAATTTAAAAAAAAAGACAATACAAAAAGAAATAAATGGTAACTTCAAAATATATTAATGCATTAATTATTACATATATTATAATTATTTTGGTATGCACTCGCAACTTGTTTTCAATTTGATTAAGTGTTTAATTCATCAAATTTTTTAAAAAAGTCTTACATTTAGCAATATTTTATTTTCAATATAATTTTAATTTTGTTCATTAGAAAGCCATCTTCTTAAGAATATTTTCCCGCTCAAAGTGACAATGTGAGGTATATAAGAAGTTCGAAGAAGGGGACAAAGAGTAAGAAAGAACGAAAGGCAAGCAGCTGAGTCTGAGAGAGAGAGAGCGAGAGAGAGGGGAGAAGGGGAGTTAGCGAGAGCCGCGCGAGGAGTGTGCGATTGTATTTTGTGTGTGAGAAAAGAGAGAGAGAGAGGAGTATAGAGCAGCGCGGTGCTCGCAAAAAGTAAGGTGGGGATACTAGTATCAAGACTGTCAAGCCGGCTTGTTGAGTCGGCATGGCCGGCTGCCGTAACGAAGTCATTGCACGGCTTTAGTTGCCTTGCGGCATCCATCTCATTCACATGATTAAATAAACTAAAAATCATTTGACTGTTGCTACAGAAATTGTTTCATGGTGTTGAGTTAATGATTAATAATTTTGTACATTCAAATTACTTAATAAGTTTGAAGTTGAACTATTAAATTTCTAGTTAGATCTTTACTTTCGATACGTTTTTGAGTTTGAGTTGACAGTGTGGTTATTGCCTTAAAATTTTATGTATAGAATTACATAGCTTTCTACACGCGTACATATATTTATACATATATATGTACCTTTTGATCAAAGCATTTTATAACTAATAGTTTTATGAGTGAATGGAATTGTAAAGTGTTCACACTCTTTGGCTTTGCATTATGATTCTTGAAATGTGCCAAAATCAATCTAACACATTATGTAATCAACTAAATAAATAAATACGTATATGTACATGCATGCATCCCAACGTTTTTACAAATTTATCGATGTAAAGATAATTGAGCGCAAGTCTTTGCATAAGATATCTATATAAATAGCAATAAAGTATGCATTTGGACAAGGAGATAAACAGTGATATTGTGGACTTAGAACATCGTTCATGTCATGTAAACCAAATCAATCTTTCTCGTGAACATCGAGATCATTCTAATCATCATGAAAATTGTATAGACGACCATCGAATAACTCATAATCTTGTAGAATTAAACAAGAATGAATATTCTCATAAGCCAGTTACACATGCATCAGGTGAGGAAATGATATTTGCCGTATTTTAATTTGTCAATGAAATTTTGGGCTCAGCACTGTTGCATTTCTTCAATTTGTTTTTAATACTAGACTAGAAAAAATAACTATTAATAAAAACGTGCGTGTGCGTAATTATGGCATATATGTAAGTACGAATGTGATTATGTACATGAAGAAAAAGGGAATTTATTTTTATGTAATAAAAATCATAAACAGACTAAATAAAAATTGCGATAAATATTGAAAAAAATATAATAACCATTATAAATTTTAAAATTAGAGTTCTTAAATACGCTGTAAATCTAATAATAGAACAATTACAAGTTTTTAATTTTCCAAACTTAAGAGTTATAACCTTTAATTTTTTAAGAGATCACCAACATAAAAAATTTATTTCAAAATCAAAATATTTTTTAAATATTTATTTCAATATTTATTGTGCGTCTTCACTAGTGATAATTAATTTTAACGTGGGATTAAATAATATTTATACAGGAGTGTATGTCAATATGCAACAAAAAAAATTATGCAGATCTACACACATTAATAAGAATGTGTATGTATGTAAATAAGAATAAACAGATACATACATTCCCGCAACATACACGAGGGTGCGCCATGATGTCACTTTTGAGAACCCCGTTTTTAACGAAGTATATTTCACCACGTGGTGATGCACGTTCGGAAAATTCAGATTTAATTCGTTTTGTGACCTAGTAGTATAAATGTAATTCAGGAATTTCTCTTTAAAAATTGTATATCTATTCATAAAGAATGTAAAATTAATAGCTAGATTACAAAAATTATTATTATACCACTAAATGAGTAATGTTATACAAACAATACTCGAATTGTAATATATTATATAATCTTATTTTACAACCAAACCATATAGATAAACATGTATATTATAATTAGTTACTATAGTTTTTATAAATTTCATTTCAATTAAAAATATAATTACAAAAAATTAATTTATTTTATTTTATCAAAACGTTAACATAAAAGAATTTTATGAAAATCTATATTTAACAATTAAAAACTATGTTTAGAATCTGTAAAAGAATATAAAAAGTTTTAGTACTTTTATATTAACAATTTGCATAAAATTTCATGAAAAATTTCGAAAATTTTTAATTATTAAGAACTACAACAAATAAACTATAGCTCGCAAAGTCGAACGACTTGTACGTTTTGTCCATGTTTTTTATACAATATCATAATTACTTATAGCCAAAGATCTTGTTTATTTTTCGAAGTTCTTAGAATTATTTTAAAAATTTCTTATCCGTTTTCAAATATTGTAAATATTTTAGGCTAATATTCGCTAAATATTCACGCTTAAGAGTGCTGATATTTTAACTTTATAACAAGTGAATCAACAACAATATACTTGTTTTAAACCGAAACAAATGATCACGTAAAATCAAAACATGCTGGAGTATGAAAAAAAGAATTTTGCTATTTGTAGCTTAATAACAAAATTCATTCAATTCAAGCAATTAATTATTTTTAGTAAAAGACAAATATTTAATACAATTCTTTCATCACACGGTATCGATGACAATAGCGCTGTAATAAAATGTCATTTAAATCTTTATTCATTTGTTTCGTTTCATTAGTTTATAAATTGTTCATTGTTAAAAATTAATCATTTATAAATTTATTAAATATGATGAATGCAATTAAAAATATTTTAAATAAATAAGTGAAGGGATCAGCAAATCCAGATGTAAATTTTTTTTATTAGTAAATTTATAGTTAATCTTCCGCGAAATTAATCGATCCGTATTTTTAATACTAGAAAAAATACAAGTGATTTTAATACCATACTAGCAATATTAAATAAAACAAATGAATTTTTTGTAAACTAATTAAAAAACATAATTTACACTTACTTTTTTTTCTTAGTAAAAATTTGTTGATCGATGAAAGTAGAAAATAAATTATCACAGTAATGAGTTAAAAGTTAGCTTTTTTATATAAGACGACCCGGAAGTTAGGTTATGTTTTATTTTATAGTTTATAAATTACGCTTTTAGTTCTTTGAATTTTATTTATTAAAAACATAACTTGTAAACTGCGAAATGAAAATCTAACCGAACCTCTGAAGTCGTCTTATCCCACAAATAAACAGATGTCAAACGGTTACTGTCAGAAACCGGGAGAAAACTGATATGAAATTAAAAATATATAGTTTTTTCATAAGTTTTATTTTAATTTTTTTAAAACTGGAAAAAGTTATTGTTTTATACAATTTTATATATTTTATGTAATATTAATATGAAATATAACAATTATGATCCCACTCTAACCTCAAAATCCTAACTTTATGATTTTTCGGCTCGTGGCATAAAATACGGTTCGATACTCGTGTTAAAGTTAACTTTTCTTCGTGAGACTTTTTCGCCCTAGCGAAACGAAATAACCACCTGTCACCCATATCAAAATGTATACTGCATTATATATATACCAGCTGGAAGTTCCATTTTCTTTGCTGGCTCAGAAACTCAAAGATTCTATTTTCTACCCAGGTGTAATAAAATAGTGTGTTAGAGATCCAGAAAGGTAAAAAAGAATTTGAACGGAACCAGAAAGGTAAAAAAGAGAATTTGAACGGTTCGATGCTGGTGCGCCAGGTAATTTTTGCCTCGTGCGACTTTTCACCCTTGCTTTGTTCAGGCGAAAAACGTCTGACAAGACACGTAACCACCTACTGCATCCGTGTCGAAATGGGCTAGTATGTGTTGAACGCTTCATCCTCAGGGAAATAAAACAGAACTTTATTGTCGGCTAATCGACTGTTACAATAATGCAGTAAGCTGCCAACCATGCATTCGGGCTCCATGTCTCATTTCGCTCGAACCTTTTTTTAATTCTTATTAAAGTTAAAACAGAAATAAATTGAAGAAAACAAGCTTTGATTTGTTAGATTCAAAATAAAAAAAAATAATTCCAAACGAAGTTGTGTTAAAGTTTATTAACGAAAATATACAGTCTAATAATGTACTGTAATTTCGCGAGTTTTTTTCATTGCTCGACTTGGAACAGAAAGCATGCAGATGCTATTTTAAAAAATTTGAAATTTAATTTTTTATACACCGCATACCTACTTTGAGTTAGGCGAATAACTTGTTTACTATAAATTAAGAATTGTCATCAGAGGTAAAAAAAATGCAGTAGACATAATTGACTTGTCTTAACTTCACGGTAAAATAAATATTATACTTGTATTTAATTAGTTACTACGCTAACTAGCATTAACAAAATGATCTAAATAAATAACATAATATTTCTGAATATACATGTATGCAGACTGCATAAGCACAGCTGGTACGAAGATTTTATTATAAACTAATAAAAAAATATAAAACAAAAACTTTGTTCAAAATGTTATGAAAACTGCATTAAATCGAGGAAAATAACGTAAAAATGACGAAAAATAACGTAATATTCTCTAAAATAACGACTATTTTCGGAGATAAAGAGGGATCTTTGATACATTAAACATAAATATTGCAAAACATCATGAAAACTGCGTTAATGGGGTCTGATAGCCCTACTTTATCGACATGTCCAAATTATACAGTTTTTTGACCATTAAAAAAAATATATTTCTATATATGCAAATCTAGGACATAGTTACCCTCCGTAATGATGTACTCTATCTCTATACAAATTTTCAAGTCATTATTGCAAAGTAGTAGAAAATGGCGTTTGATCGAGATTTTTAAATTATATCTCATTCATCTAAAAGTTTTATTCGAGTTCAATAAATTTCGATCAAACGTCATTTTTTGCTACTTTGCAATAATGACTTAAAAATTTGTATAGAGGTGGAGTACATCATGGCGGAGGGCAACGATGTTCTGATTTGTTTATACTGCAATACATTTTTTTAATCATCAAAAAACTGTATAATTTGGACTTGTCGATAAAGTAGGACTATCAGACCGCGTTAAATCGAGGAAAATCACGTTAAAATGTCGAAAAATAACGTAAAACCCCTCAAAATAACGGCTATTTTCGAAGACAAAAGAAGGGTCTTTGATAAATTAAGCACAAATATCGCAAAATATCATGAAAGCGGGTTAAATCAAGGAAAATAACGTAAAAATTACGAAAAATAACGTAAAATAGTGAAAAATTAATGTAAAATCCTCTGAAATAACGGCTAGTTTTAATGATAAAGGGGAATAACTCATAAATTAAGCAAAAATATCGCAAAATATCAAGTAAACAACGTCAAATCGAGGAAAATAACGTAAAAAAGTGAAATATAACGTAAAACTCCTCAAAATAACAGCTAGTTTCGGAGACAAAAAAATTTGTATACAATGCAGCGGAGGCGGTGGCAGCGAAATGATTTTATGATATAGAGATTAAAATATTTTTATTAATCTTTTGGCATATTTAAGCATATATTTAAGAATAGTTAAGCCCGTGTAGTCGCTTGAGTGGAATAATTAAGCATAGCGAATCACTATAAAATTTCATCTCAATCGATTTCTGGTCCGAGATCTTGTGCCAAAATCACAAATGCGATCTCATCTGATTTTTCATCTCTCAATTCATAAAAAAGAAAAACTATATAAAAAGTAAATTCGAACAAATTCATAAAATTGAATTTATGTTAAGTTAATTATGTTATAATTTAAGTTTTTTTCTCGTCAATCGATAGATGAGAAATCAGATAAGAAATCAGATGAGATGTTAGTAGGGCAGATTTATTTTATCAACATATTTTCGAAGTAATTCAGAAAATTATTTATAAAATATAATATAACGTTGGGGTCAGTTTGTCTGCAGTCACTTAGATAAATAATAAGCAATGGTTAAAAAGTAATTCCAACATATTCGGCATGACAAAACTACACTTTTCATTGATATTTTATCTATCTTACTAAAATAAATCTAATATTCACTTCTATAGTTTGATCGATATTGAAAGAGATGTTTTAATTTGAGATAAGATTCTAATGCAAATATCATTTTTCAGATTATTTATATTTTTCAGCTCGAGAAAGATTCCCATCATCGAGCAGTACAGATGATGATCAAAGTAGCTCTGATGCAGATCACAATTCTTCATCTTCACGTAACAAAATTCCTTCTATACCATTAAATCATGTAAATACTACTTCCGTTCGAAAGCGCAGAGGAAATTTACCAAAGCACTCTGTTAAAATTCTAAAAAGATGGCTTTATGAACATCGATACAATGCTTATCCAAGTGATTCAGAAAAATTGGTTCTAAGCCAAGAGGCAAACCTTACCGTACTTCAGGTAAATATTTGTTTTATGATATATTTAATTACTTAGTTTATTACCATTATGATTAAATTGTTTACCTCTTTGCATAAATTTCTTACATTTATATACTATCGAAAATAAACGAATTCATGCAGGATTTCTGCATAAATATCTGCAAAATATATAATAGTAATTTTTCTGAAGTTCTGCAGAGTTTTTATAAAGAGTAATTACAAATTAAGGATCAAATTTTTTCATTTAAAAGAGCCATCTTCAATTTCGTGAATCTGATCCTAGCTTTGTGTTTAATGGTTCTAAACATACCTCAATCTCTCATGCAAAAAATCAAAATTAAGAAAATTTAAATTCATGAAAATGTTTAAAGTTATTCAGAATTATTATTCAAATAAGAAAATATATAAGTATAGGGTTGTTATTGTTTAAAGTTGAAAATTTATGAAAATTTTTATGTATATTTTTCATTAACATTTTTGAAAAAAGCTACAATTTAAGGAAATCTTTATTAATAAAAGTTTTATTATAAATAATTTGAATTTAATTCATTTTAAAAGTTTGTCAATACAAAGTACTTAGCAAAAAACAAATTTATGGCATTTTCATTGAAATTTATAACATGTTTACAAAGTAAAAAATCAAAACAAAGAATCAAATATTTCTTAATCTTAATATAATTTAATATGTATACAATATAATTTAAGTAGTTTATAAAATCTTCATAAAACTATTTAAAGCCTTACAGTTTAAAAATTTATTACTATTTAAAAAAAATGAATAAAAATCAAATAATAAAAACATAAAGACTGACAAACTTTTAGTATTTTCTGTTTTTCAAATTTACATTATTTTTACTTAATCTTACGATCTTAATTTTATTTTTGTTTTAGGTTTGTAATTGGTTCATAAATGCAAGAAGACGTATTTTACCTGAAATAATTCGAAAAGAAGGAAATGATCCTCATAAATATACTCTATCCAGACGTAATAAAAAAATCTCTAATGGAAACCAACACATATCGGAAATTTGCTTTAAATCTAGTGAAACGTGGGAATCTCTTACTAGTATCATGTCTTCCAAGCCTAAGAAAGAACTTGACGAATGTCATAATTCTCTAGAATATAGGTTAGTAGTATTTTATAATTCTTTAATAATTATGATTTAAATAGAAGGAAGCAGGGTTAGTTGACCAACAAAATAAGTGAATAATAGGTATAGTATTTATAAGTTCTTGTAAACATGATGTATGGTTTTAGATTGATTGTGGTTGAATAATTGAGTTATGCAGAATATATGAACAAAGTTTTACTGATTAAATTAATTTTGCACTAATTTTACATAAATTTTTAGTTTTTCAGATGTGCATGTGCACAAACATACTTTATATTTAAATTTTATTGTATATATGTAGAAGCTGTAAATAAATTTTGATGAAGCTAAGAATTAATGAATTGGTCGCGTTTTTTGTTAAATATGGTTTTTTTATATTTTGAAACAAATTCGTATAAATTTTTCTACATTTCATTGATTGTTGTATAAGAAAATGAATCAATTTTATAAGTGAAAAAAATATAAATTATCATAAACTCACTAGTGCAATGAATCTATAGCATTTTAAAAAACTCAAAAGGTTTTGAAATAATTCATCAATACTAAGTTTTTATGTCTTACTTAACACTTATGGCCCCTTCTAAAAGAGTAAAATTATCAAATAAAAGTTTTGTTTTTGTAAAAAATAAAAGATATAAATTAACATTTTTTAAAACTACTTTCAGAAGTGAAGAAGACAGCCCGAACGAATATGAAAGTAGTTCTCACAGTGAAGAAGATCAACGTCAATCGAGCCAGTGGCCTAACTTTATTAGTAGTCCTTACAATAATGCTGAAGTTTATTACAATGAACACAGTCATAATGACACAATGTCACAATTAGCATTACGGAGGTATAAATAAATAAACTTATTTTATTTCTACTTATACAAAAATGATATTTATCACATGAAAACTTAAAAAATTTATTTTATAAAAAACTCAAAAACTTGATGATTTTAGTCTAAATTTAAATCAATTTGTATTTCAACATAATTATTCATATTTATTAGCCAATTTTGTAATGTTGAATTACTTAAAAATTTGACGATAATAAATGAAGCTAAATGAGTCAATAATTTTTGGAAAAGTTACAATACTGGACAATAAAGCTGCCACAGACTAGGAAAATCTAAAAAAATTGTTATCTTTAGAAGAAAATTTACTACATTTCTAGTAGAAAAGAAAAATGTGAGAAATTGTGAATAACTATTGATGACTTTTAATATCTGTAATGAAATAATTCATTTGAACGTACTTATTTTACGAGCAGCTACTGCACCGATAAGAAGGCGGATTTTCCTTTGAAACTTTGAAGCGCTATTGCAAAAATATTAATAATTTTTGTAA
>JAPYZA010003821.1:0-14726 GCA_030522685.1 Eupelmus azureus | reverse complement strand
CGGCGTGCAAGCGGCTAAAGTCATCCGGTTACGAAGGCCACAGGAGAGAGAGACCGAGCGGTGCGGATTGCGTTTTTTCCCTATATATATACATATATATGTGTGTGTGTATCCCTTTTTCTTTTTGTTCTCTCTCGCGCTTGCTCCTTCTCTCTCGCGCTCCGTCTCTCTGCCTCTCTCGCTCGCCGTTTCATTCTCGAATTCGTTTAAACAACTTTCGAGCGCGCGCGACAAAACGGGTCATGCCGGCACGGGACCGCGGCGTGCTCGGGTAGCGCTCCACCTTCTATATACCTACCTACCTGCGCGCACGCTACCACTACTCTCTCTCTCTCTCTCTCTCTCTCTCGCTCCTTTTTTCTGTGCGTATATGCACTTTGTATTGTGGGAGGTGTGGGCACCCGCTGCACACAAAGAGCACGCGGAAAAACAAAGCGGAGGAGGCGAGGGTGGCTGATGATTTTCGTGCTCATCGTTCGTCTCGGCCACTTTTTCTTTTGTCAGAGCAGAATTATTGGACTGTTGTCGAAGGTGGGAATTTCAAGCCGAGTGGATCTGATGAGATAATTTAGCGGACTTTTGAAAAAACTTCCTGTAGTTTACGCCATCTTTGACTGCTAATTTTATGCTATTTTTAAATTGCAGCTTTTGCTATTATAAAACTTGATTTTCAACTAAGATTGCGGAATATTTTCGAAAATGCCATTATATAATGAAATTCTTTGAAAATTTAACAAGTATTTAAACTTATAATGAGCATGATCTAACGATGTATTCTCCAAAAATTTTATTTTTCACCAGACGTTAATTTAAACGTTAACCATCACGTTGACATTGAACGTACGCCTAGTAACCTTATTTTTAATTAATTTTTTATTTTCCACTTGACGAGAGACACTTAAACGTCTCAATAAACGAAATTTTCAAATTTCCTCATTAATCTTTTATTTATAAGTTGGGATAAAAAAATTACATTTCCAATTACAAAACCGGCAATTCAGCAGTGCCGAAAAAATAGTTTAATTAAGAAAGAAATTCCTCGGCGAGCGCATTGTTAAAAGCAGCGTTTCTTCACGCTCCCCAGGATTTCCAAAAGGCCTTTTGGAAATCTCGTTTCTCATTTTCGCAACGTTTTTAATAATAAATTCATTCCCGGCGCGGCGCAACTTTTCATCTTTCCCCGTCTTCTCCGCGAGTCCCACACAAAGAGGCGCATATCGAGAGGCAAAAATGACGGGACAGATAGCATCGTGCCGCTAAAATATTCTCATGTACAGAAAATCGTAACTCCGCTTTGCTTTCTAACGGCTATCCCTTCCACACATTGTCCTCTCTCTCTCTCTCTCCTACGTAACAAAATATCGCTTTTATCACATTCACCGCATTATCAACAGCGAGTCGCGGCTCGCGCAACGATTTTAAAGCGATTTTCTCGCACGTACACACACACGTATCCATCTCGCCTACAAGTGCATACATACCCAGC
Source organism: Eupelmus azureus (assembly GCA_030522685.1). NCBI lineage: Eukaryota > Metazoa > Arthropoda > Insecta > Hymenoptera > Eupelmidae > Eupelmus > Eupelmus azureus. The sequence goes on along the minus strand of JAPYZA010003821.1, from coordinate 13,240 downwards.
AGCGAGAGAGAAAGGCAGCAGCGACGGCGGCTCGATACACTCGCCTATAGCTACCTGCTCTCTCGGACAGGCGCGCAGAGAGCCAACAAGGATATACAGGACGACATCCTTAATTCTCTCGTCGCGTATCTCTCTGGCTTCTTGAAAAGCCAGCGCGCGCGCGCGCGCCCGAGATGGAGAAACGACTTTCGTTGCTTTTTTGTATATACGAGCGAGCGAGCGAGTGGAAATAGTCGATCGTAGAATCTCAAGGGCAGGCCAGCAGTACCATCGCCGAGCCCGAGCGCACCTATATACTTATATACTTACACACCCGAGGCCTGCTCTCTGTGGGAACTGTTTATCTTTTCGACGAGCAGCGCGCGCTTTCATTGAAAATCCTTTCGTCGCGAATTCTCTTCTCTCTCTCCTCGTTCCCGATTATATATATTCCGAGCCGCCGCCGCCGCCGCCGCGGCCTCACGCTATATATTGTAATGGACGCTCTTATTTTCAGCGCCGGCTCATTGGGGGAAATCAATTACCCTCGATATGTTTTCGCGCTGCTGAGACGGGAGCTGGATTCTGACTCGAAAGTGCCAATTTTTCACGGCAGAAATTATACTGGCGCTGCGGGGGAATATATTAATATTAAAACGGATTGGGTTATTTATATGAGGAGCCATCGTCGGGAAGCGAGGGACTGAGTTTTATATTTACCGGCCGAAATGTCGTCGGTTTTCGCGGGAGCGCGCGGCTTTGATTGAAAAACCCGTGTAACATTGGATTCACCTCGTGCCAATTACGTATTCTTGATCTTGGCTGTTTATATTTACGTGTCGCTCGCTTATGAAATTTATCGGACATTATTTACTTTAGTCGCGAGAGGGTAAATAAAGTAAGGATCGCCGAATTAATTGTAAATAATCGGGATGAAACTTGCCATGTGTTTACAGAAATTATGTTGTTGATTTTATAATTTAATATAGTTTGATGCACCGCTTACTCTGTATATCAATAGAAATTCTTTTGTTACGCTATATTTCAAAAAGAAAATCTCGAAATAATTTTGCGCCCACCTATTTTTCTCATGAGAAATTTTAGCGGTTTATCAAGGAGAAAAAGCGTTTAAAAAAAGAAAAAACTATTGTCATACGCGAGTTAATGCACGTCACTGTAAAGCAAATGAAGCAAGTATGCAAAGTCATTGGAAAATAGTTTTTGCTCATTTGGTGTATCTATGTACACAGACATTAATTATTAGTTCGTATCGATAAAACTTCAAAACAACTATGAAATATTGACGCGTGTTTCATAAGAGGCCTGCTTGCTCTGTGCGCTGCATTGAAAGTCAATTATAATTTCGCGAAAGAATTTTTCATTTATATTTAGCGAATTAATGTCGAAATTAATATTGGAATTATTCACCGGTGGTGCGTTGAAAGTTCCGAGAAGTAACGTCTTGACAATATTTACGCTGTAAGCTCATACTCTGATGTCTTCAATCACTAAATTTGACGTTTATGTAAGATTGGATGGAATCGGCAATTGAAGAATAAAATTGTACTTTCATTATTAGAAAGTGATTGTATTAAACGTTCAACTTATCACGTAATTAAATCTAATAGTAAATAAAAAATTGCTAATAATAATAGAGGTTGAAGTCAAAAGTTTACCCATTTTGAGATTTATCACAGTACGTCGTTATTTTCCACTTAAAATAAACCTGAATATCATGAATAGGTAAAATCTGAGTCACTTTTCGTCTACATTTATTTAAACATCAGCGTAAATTCATATTTACAAACAAGCCCGTCTAAATCCCAAGAAATTTCACTTAGCCATCATCACCTCTACATAAATAAATGCTGTCAAACAAAGCACGAAGGCTGTCGCTTCTTGCGACAAAATTTCAAATCTTATTCGCACCTGGCCCCAGCTCTCCTCCATTGTTTTCCCTAAACCATCCAAACCTCTTGTTGTTCCTCCGCTCTGCCAAAATATGCTCCAATAACTGTTTGCTCAACTGGCACGTCCTTACCCAGCTTAAAAATCAAGTCAAACTGCCTCGCATCTTTCACCTGACTCATCGGAAAAACCCCAACAACAACAACAGCCGGCGAATCGAAACAATAAACAACATCCGCGCAAATTCGCCGACCTTAAGATCGGTAAACTCGGCGTCATTAAGGAGAGAAAAATAAGCGCTCGCTTGCGCGCGCGCGCGCGTAAGTCCATTCTTTATCGCTTTTCCAACCCGATCCGCAGCAAGATCGTTAAGCGCAGCCCCTCGCAAGACGAAGAAGGAGGATCCTGACCTAACCCAACGCCACACCGAGCAAGAAAGAGAGAGAGAGGAGCGAGTAATCGGCCGTCGAGCTTGCAAACCGGTCCCCGCATTATGCGCGTATTTTGCAGCAGCGCTTCGGGAGCGTTGCCATTTTTTCGAGGGATAAAAATCGGTTTCCTGTTTTACCAGTTCTCTCACTGCCTGTTTGAATACATACATGCGCGAGCGCCGATCGCCGGGAGAGCGCGCAAACAGATACGGCCGATCCTCCGAGGGTTATTATTAAATAACAGCGGCGCGGATCACGCAGCGAAATTTACAATGTGTGTGCGGGTTCTTTTTGTCGCGCTGGATTACGCGAGGATATACGTACACGCTGCGGTTAATACCCACTGTTTGTTTCGCGCGTCGTATATCTTTTTCTTTCGGTGTTATACGATTATTTTGTCAGAGCGCGGCAAAGCAAGCCGCGCAACAGATTTTCCAAGGAGGAAAAAGTCTCGGCGCGCCGCACGCGTGATCGGAAATTTCGTAAATGTATCTCCAGCTAGGCGTGTCGCCTGCGCGATGTAGCTCCGATCTGATTAGACTGCCGAGCGCTGCTTAATGAAACGCGCATTATGCTGAATTCATGCGCCGCGAATGATTTTAATAACGGGAGATAGCGAGAGAGCGGCATAGGTGGCACTTATGCGCTTAGGAAAATAGGCGTATTGTGCAAAAATGAGAGAAACGATTGCAGGGAGCGCGCCGCTTTTTCATGCTAATTCCACTGTGAGCGCAATATTTTTCAAATATACAGGCTACTCGGACCGACGACGGCGTTTTGCTGTTTATTACAGATCGCTTATTTCAGCCCGGTTCGATGTGTGCGGAGCGGAAAAAAATTCTGATTTGAAAATGGATACCTATTTTTGACGTCTAGTTAAATGCACTATAACTAATACGTTCCAATTGCCTGGCAATTTGTTTTAACATTTTTCCAGCCGCGACAAGCGTATACAATTATTATGTACGCTTGCAGCGTTGCTCGGGACTTTTTCGATTGAATTATCGATGAAATATATTCATTAATATTATGCAATTCGTCGGCCTAATTAAAATTAGAAAATTCCAGATGTTTAATCCAAAATTTCGTCATTTGACTGGATTATACGTGATGCTTGCTCTGCACAAGAAAAAGCCTAAAATTAAACGAATAATTATGTCGCGTAAATAATTTATGCATTCCGAAGACGATTATGAATATATAACTTCATTTCGATAAATAATCACTGCAGTAAATACATTAAGCTCCGGCAATAAATCGTGCAACCATTTTTCCACTGAATAGGAAAGTGTCATAGCTTAGTACGGTGATTTTCGATGAAACTGCGATATTTTCGTATACAGAAGTACTTATAGTTCTAATCACTTTTTGTGTAACCAAAATTTTTATGTAGAACTATTCTTAAATTAAAGATCACTTTTTCACATCAATTAATTTTTATTCATGCCTTTTTCAGAACACATGAAAAAATCTGGGACTATTATGAAGTTGTTTCTTTTTTATTTCACTTAAATAATTATAAAAATTAAATACATTAATTCTTATTGCATAGAGTCATAAAGTTTATGATTGTACTTATACCTGTAAAAATGAGTATATAAACCATTTTTTATTACATTTTTTTTAATAATATTTTATTTGTTCAAATTGGCTTCAGGCCAGGAATTATTCGCATAAGACGCGGGGCCAATTCGTTCATTTAATTACAAATATGAGATATTAAATGAGTCATAAAAATATTAAACTTATTCGCTTGTTAACTAATTAAATGATTAATACAATTTTTTTACTTTTTTTGTAATTTACGAGTATATTTAAGAACAAATAAATATTTATGTATATTATTTATAAATATAAATTATTCATTTAAAATGATTATTTTATGATTATTATCTTTTCCACTACTTAACTTTTTTTAATTTAGTGCAGCCTTTTAAAATGTAAATATTAGTTATTTGTAAAACAAAAATGATTTTCATATTTAAAGAAATAATTATTATATTTATAATTAATCATAGATTTAGATTGATAATCTAAAACTCGGCTTAACTTACAATCTCATTTTGGTTTCACTGTAAACACAAGTGACTCTTTTCATTTTCTTCTGAAAGCTCTCTTGTTCAGGTTTTATTTTTATTTACAGGATTTTATTTATATTTTCAATCTTCTGAAATTTTTTCATGTATAATGTTTATAATGGTGATAATTGCATGTTAAACTAGACTAAAGTTTAAATTAAATTTTTCTAGATTTTAATTTCTTGCAACCCTTTGCATACCGTTTCTCATAGAAAACTTTGTTTGATTTTCTTCTGTACGTTAAATCCATCAATCTGAACTGTAATGAAATAACAATTTTGATAATGTATAAATTTGCCCTGAGAATATCGTACGAATGGGCCTCAAAGTATGAAAAAAATTCAACTGCTGGTAACTATACTAAAAAATCACTTTCTCAATTGCACTAAAAAAATGATATATCCGACTGTTACGTAACTTAGAAATTTCAATATATGCGCCTGAATTCATGCGTAAAAGTTCGACTCAAACAGTAAGACTTACTTACCTTCTTGAGAAAAAAATTCTTTAAATTTTAATGTCATTATCACTTTATATGAATTGACCCCTGTTCAATGTAACCCCGGATTTCCTCATATGTACAAGACACATTGCTGAAAGCTGAATTGACAATAATTGTTATTAAACAATCCAAAAGTAGGTTTATATCACTATCTATATGTGCATTAAACTAAAATGAAAACAAGTACATAACAGAATTGAATATTAAATGAAAAATATTAAATTTATTTTAAGATTCAACGTCAAATCAAATTTGGTTAAAAAAATTTATTTCAATGATTATATTTAGATTATTACATATAAATAAAATAACAAAATTTCTTGGAAAATAGATAACGCTATTCTGAAAATTTTATTTAATTAATTATGATAAAATCTTGAAATTCCTTAGTAGATACTTTAAAGTTTAAAAATAATTTTATCATCCTTTTCGTATTAAAGCTATAGATAAGAAAAATTCTGTAATACCCGTAGGAAATCATCAAATCCGCAGTTATGTTAACTCACGTAACGCAAGGCTTGTATATATACCTACAGTAAGGACTGGTTTGTGAAAATCCTAAAGTTTCATGAGCCTCGGTCGTATTTACGTACACATCAACTCAAAAAGCACTTATCTATATATTTTCAAATATTTTTAAATTAATTTAATTGATCTGATACGACTCTATATAGTTATATGCATAGGGAATTCCAAGTGTAAATACAGAAAAGCCTTAGAATGTCATTGACGTTCACCATGGAGTTTCCATATGTTATTACTTTTGGAAAGTACGTATAGAGATTTCCTATAACTGTATCGTTTACTGAAAAAATATTCACAATTTCTTACTTTAGAAAAATTATTTTTCTAGGCAGTAAAATTTTGTTGAAGTTTTATTATTTCGAAAAGTTCGTAAAACTCTCGGGTAATTGTTGTGCGATTAAAAAGTTGTATAGGTACATAACTTTTTAAAATTAAGTAAATATTCTATGCAGATTTAAATGTAAAAATTTAAAGATCGTTTAAAAATGTTGCAATTGTAAAATATCTTAATGTCTCACCATATCCGGCATATTCTACTTATTCTTTTTACGCACCAAGTATTTTACTCTACTGACTTTAATGAAAATTGAAAGGATGAACATTTTCCAACGAGATTCTATACAACTATCTCTACTATAATAATCTCAGTTATTTCAAGTACACATTTCAATTTCTATCAAATTTTACGACGAGCCATTTCCAAAGATTCAAAAATCTCCCAACAGTCAAAGCGCAGGCCGCAGCCTAAAAAAAAACGCTCAAGAAATATCCCAGCGAGCAAACATCAGCATATTCCTGACGAATTCAGCCCGACTAATCCAAATTGACGAAAAGGCTCTCAAGCCCCAGAGCGAGCGTTTCAGGCAATAATTTTCCTCGAAACTCCCGGGCAGCTCTCGATTTTCTCGCATACATATCGCTCAGCAATTATTATCCTGGCGAACCGGCGCTGGCGGGAGCGCGAAAACAAACTCGCCTCCCTCGCTCGCAGGCATTTCAATTGCAATAATCCATCGCTCAAAACCCACGTATATATCTCCCCAGGACAAAACGCAGGCTCGCGCAACTCTCGCTATTTGTCTCGGAGCTCGCGCGCATACCGTCACCGTATCTCCCTAGGCCGATCAAAGTGTCTCTCGAATTTATCGGCTCTTTCCCTCTCTCCCTCTCTCTCTCCCTCTCTTCAGGAGCGGGCAAAAAAGGCAGGCAATAGGAACGGGCGTAAAAAAAGGAAAACTGCAAACGCAATTAGCGAACCGAGCGTGAACGTCCTTGAAGGCCGCGCGCGCGGAGCAAGCGTTGCCCGCTGGCCATAAGTTCCCGTCTGTCTCTCTCTCTCTCTCTCTCTCTCTCTCTGTACATGTATGAGTGTCGCTGTGTGTGTATGTGTTGCTCTGGGTTTGAGCAACACGGAGAAGTGTAGCTGGGGGAGAGAAAGAGCTGACTATGTTAATATTTCGCTGTGGCTACGTGTATGTGTGTGTGTATATTGATAGCCGAGCTATTCGATTTTGCGTCTGAGGATTTTCAAGAGCCGGATAGTTTGAAGAGTTCGAGAGGGTAAACACGCAGTGGATCCTTCCTGATGGAGAGTCTTTGTGTACGTAGAGGCTATAGCTGTGATGGGGTAGAGGCGAAGGTTTTCTAATCCAGTTTTTCAGAGATAATGGATTTTCGTTTCCTGGTGGTTTTTTTTTATGTATTCGAAATATGGATTTTCTTGATTTTCTTGAAATAATAATAGGTGAAATACAGTTATGAAATTCTTGTATTTACTAACTTGCGTTAAATTGATACTTACTTTTTGTGAGGCTTTACTTAAATTTTACTACAGTAAATTTTCATTCGCGCAGAAATATAAAAAGCAATGTTTTTTAAAGCAAGAGGAAAAAATTGGCGTGTAAATTTAAAATATTGCAAGATTAAACGCTTTTTGTTGTGAAAACAAATATTTAGCATAAAACAGTAATATTTTTCGAGTTGTTGATTGAGATTAAACTGTCTTATCGTATATTTGAACAAAATGATTAATTGAATATTTAATTGGTAATAACGTTTCTTAAAAACACAAATAATTATTCAACGTTACTAAAAAATTGTCTTATTTATTTCGCAAATATAAACTTTCGTCACATTACAATATTTTTAGAAAATAAATGAATCGTGTCACAATAATACTTTTCAAGTAAATATTTCAAAAATACACGTGTTGCTTAATGGAGTTGGCAAATAAACTATTACTATTGTAAATGTATATTTTTGATAAAATCAATAAAGCTAACGAGCCATGGATTTCTAAATAAAATATAATTTCAACCTTTTTTTTATCGTTTGTACAATGCAATTTTGAAAAAAAATGTGAATGTTATAAATTTCTTTTGTTTCACTCAACAATAGCTCTCTTATCATTAATAAATGAATTGATTTTATTTTTACATATGTATAGGAAGTATAATTTATCGTAACAGCATAAAAGAGAGAATTTCATTTGATTTAATTTCGCTTTGAAAAAAAAATTTGTTTATCAAATTTTTCCTATCTACACAACGAGCGCATACACTTACCGATAAAAGCGTTATGTAAAAACTACACTAAAATAATTCCAATGAAACTTAGAGCCGAAATGTTGATCCGCGAATAAATTTACAGAGCCACTTTCTTAACGAGCGAACTTTTTTCAACTTATCACGTTTCCTCATTTCTTGTATATTAAAGAAACTACGCGCGGTAATAATTTTTCCGACGTCATAAAAACAATTCTTTTTTTTCCATCAGCCGCAAAGACAGAAACTTCCTGAAAAGAAACATTGTGTCTGGGTAATTGTTTTTTTATCTTCCTCCATATATCTACATTCATATACATACGTTTACGAGGCGCGATGATAAAAGGAAAAGACGGGCTTTTAAAAGCCGTTATTAAGATTTCTCTTCTAAGAAAGTGATTCGTACTAAATTTTTTCAAATCAAGCTCAGAGTAAAACACCGAATTTTTTATCAATCAAGCTCTCAACCCGAGCGACGTGTAATTTGTCCGCTCGGCCAGGAAGCGTCCGATCATCATTTCTTATATCATCCTCTAAATTTAATCGCTTGCGCCTAATTCCCATCCGTCAAAAAGCGACGCTTTCCCATCCTACGCAGGAAAAATCCCAATTTACATAACATTCCTCGAAAAGCGCTCCATCTGCCTCCAACTCATACCTACAAAAAATCGCTCTTTTTACGTCGCCACTTACATTTATTAGATGCGTTTACTTTGAGTAATGCACATCATTAAATCTTTCCCAGCTCGCGCGCGTCAAAAAAAAAAGAGCCACGACGGCGAACTAGAGACAGACGGAGAGCAAGAGAGAGAGAGAGAGGCAAATAGAGTCGCCTATCCGCTTGCAGAAAGTCTCGCGCGAACGACGGCCGGCGAATCGACGCACAGCAGTGGCGCGTTACGTCATTACCAGATTGCCACCTTCACTCGGTCGCGCAGCGCGCCGGGATATATAGCCGCCGTGCGCGCGCTGCGGATTGCGATCGCGCACGCGCGCGCAAAACTTTTTTTTACGTGCGCTTTTCGAGTGTGCGTGCCTGTGTCTTTCTTTAGCCTTGTAGCGAGCGAGGCGTCGGCACGTGCTGCTATGGCCATAGCGCCGGTTTTTTTTGCCGAGTTTTGGGGAGCCGGAGTCGGAGGCTTTTTTGTCGGGAGGCGCGGTTTTTCGGGCTGGGTTGGGGGGATAGGTGTGTAGAGTGGAAAATTGGCGGGGGCGGAGTGGGACTTTTTGGTGGTTTTTGTAGAAAGAGAAAATTTGACAAATATTTGGGTTTTTAAGGCTTGTCGGTTTTGGGTGTACTCGGGAAAAAGGAATAAAGCCGTTATTGTTCCAAGTACTTTTGGGCTTATGTTTAATTGTGCTATGAAATGTTCTTTATTGTAGAGATATAAATTTTGAGATTTAAGATTTGTGGATTCTACTTAGAGAATTTTATTACGAGATTAGGGATACAAGTGGCTTTCTTATTTTTGGAGGACGCGAAAATGAATTTTATAACTTTTTCGTGTGTAATTTTACTAGATAGCATATCGCAATTTCGCATGCGTCTGATATCAAGAATAGTTGTTACATGTTATAATGTAACTAAGTTTAAGCATTGCAAAACATATGTTTTGCCGTTTATTGCCATTTAAGTCGTAATATGATTTCATACGTATTTATAATCACACAATAACAATAATAATAATTGTTTTAATTTCAAAGATTTCATAAAATAATAAATTTACCAGTAATAAAAGTGTTTATCGCTATAGACATAAAAAACATTTTAGCATTGAAAAAAGGCTGGAATCAGTAAAAGTGATCAATACTTCAATAATTGTATTAACTGCGAGTATTTTTCTTCAGGAAATAGCCATTTACATATCTTTCAGTATTATATAACACTTGACTCGCTGCTATACAGTCAAGATAAGCCGAGTCACAATGAAACTACGTGAATTCATGAATAAGTGAAAATTTCGCACTCCCGCCGGCCCCCAACCATTTCGTATATTAATAATCATAAATTACCAGCAAATAATAAAGGCGCAACTAACGATTCATCATCCCGCGTTTCTCAATATTCACAAACCCGCGCTCTCTCGACAATAGCAAACTCGCCACTCACTCAGGCGCCTCGCGCGCAAACTAAGCCGATCTCCTCAAAAAGCCCGCAAATTGACTGAAAAAAGCCCTATATTTTTAATTGGCGCGCGAGCGACCATTACGGCCGCATTTTCCCCAATACTCGCATGATTCATGTTACAATGAACGCTGCGCCGGCGCGCAATGCAGTGCAATAGCGAAACAAAGTGATGTAACTTCACGCCGGCGCACGTAAGTGTATATACATGTATACACATAGACACGGTGAGCATCCAGAGCTGAAGAAGGAAAAAAAGGATTATTCTATCCGCGCTCGCTCGAAATTCCGCGGAAAGTACAATCGCTTGCCGCGCTGCGTGAACGGATAGAGCTGAATGAAAGCGATCTCCGATGTATTGTTAGAAGTCGTTATGAGCGCTCGGCGCAAAAAGCAACGGTGCAGAGAGAGAGGAGAGAGATGAAAAGAGGCAAAAAAAGCAGCGGCCTTGCGCGCGACAGGCGACTGCTCTCGAGCGCCCGTATCTATACATAGACACGCTAGATATACTCTCGCGTCTTTCTCTTTCGCTCTCGAGGTTTTCGGCGAGTTACATAGAGGAGCCGCGTCTCGGTGTGGGTATAGAGCGCCGATTGGCGCTCGCTCCCTCTTTAGTGGATTCGCTCGAGCTATCTCTGAAGCTAGGCTCTCTCTCTCTCTCTCTCTCTCTCGCTCTCGGCGTGCCAATGCTCTCTTTTAGATATACGGGTGTAAAAGGCGAGCGCCGCTTGTGTATGAGGCTTTTTAGAGCCAAATCTTAGGAGAGCTGTGCGGAGGTGGCGGATTGCGTCGGTGGAATTTTATGGCGGTTTTTGGGAATGGTTTAGAGGAGTGGGGCGGATTTTGATTTTTTTCGGGTTGTAATGGGCTTTTGGTAGAGGCGTGTTTTTGTGTTGGGGTCCTACGTGTTTCGCAAAATTTTCTAGGCTATTTATAAACGCTTACATAATTTTTACATAATTATTGTCGCGTGGACAGTGTAAGCGAATGCTTTATATTTTTCAAATATTTCTGGTTTAAAAAGTCGGAAGATTCGTTAGAAAATATCTAAAAATGAATTATTAATTACTTGATAAGCGATCTGCATTATTTAAATATTTTGAAGTAATAAAGATGATGTTACAAAAGTTTCAAATGATTTAGTAGCTGTCAAGTAAAAGATTACCTTATCTTTCGTGTATTAAACTTTGTAATACTTCAACTTTTGTCAAATACATAAATATTTATTTATAGCAACTTAAAGATACTATTTAAAACTGCATTGAGTAAGAAACTTAATTTACGATACAAAACGTATTTATTTAATTTTCAGTCTAATGCCTAATGACGTACACAAATTCATCGCAATTATCGCAAATCATTACAGATTTATTTGAATATTACGACTTTTCTTCGCGTTTATCGCTGCTTTAAAAGTAAAGTTTTTTCAAGTTTCTTTTCAAACTGTTGTAAAATCATTTTTTCCGATAATTATAAAAAATACTTTTTAAATCGCTCTATTCTCGATTAGCAATAGTTTGCTGCACTTTCAATCTTTTATAAAATTAAAATAATACATTATTAAATAAATCTCATTATCATAGCATTTAAAAAAATTGTTATTCTTTCTATAACTAGTGACGCAACAAATTAGAGCGCTTCCCGTTATAATTTTAATGCCGAAGTACCGCAGCGTAATACATCACAAACGTCACTTTCCACCCCGCGCGATTTCAATTACCTTAAAGATAAAAAAAGCCCATACTCCCCGTCGCTCCGCTCCTCATTGTACAACCTACCCAAGCTAATTTATTCACCTCACGTTCCGTTATCCAACAACCTCAGCGATCGCCAAAAGCGACGAAAAAAAAATTGTTAGCAACATCAACTCATCGCCGCCCTCTACAAAGTAAATAGCAGCCATCACACATCTCATCGGCGATCTTTTCTTACATCACAGGCCGCGTGCTCAAAGAGTAATTAATCCTCTATACCAATCCAAAAATAAGCCAGTGCTCGTAACACCTTAAGAGCGCGCGGAGAGGGAGGAGAAGCCGCCAACCCTCGGGAACACACCTTAGGAGCGGGTCGTCAACTCGCGGCGCCTCGCGGATGATCCACGTGATCCGCAGAGAGCCGAGCGAAAAGTTGGCCGGCTCGGAGCCGGCGAGCACGCGAGCATTGGCCAGCGCCCAGGCGAACGGAGTCAAGTCCATTTCGAGTATTTACCGGGCTAAATTTAGTGTGACAATGCCGGCCCGCGCGCTGCTCCGAGCGCGCTGCCCGCTGGCGCTTCGCGCGCGCGCTAACTGCACGTGCTCCCGGCGAGGCTCGCTTATCGCTTATCTCGCCGAGATGCCCGATCTCCCGCGAATTTCTCGATCGAGATTACGCCTTTTGTGCTTTGCAGAATATGTGTAAGCGTGCGGGGATATCGTGCTTTCCATTTTATCGGGCGCGCCGCGCTGTGTATCGAGCCTTCTTAGAATATAACGTGCTGTAACGAGCGGGAGTAGGCGATTATAGCTTTTTCTCGAGTGGAAGATTATGAATTCCGCGGCGCGGCTCGTTTGTTATGCGTGTGAGCGGGAGAGCGGCTCGATGCGGCTGCAAATCGATGTTTTCACGCGCTATTGCTCGGTTTCGAGCTATTTAGAGTGTATTAATACGCTTTTCTTGTTTTTATGTAACGCGATTTGAATGCTTCGCGGGGCCCCCTCTACGCCGGCCGTTAATTATTTCCTTATTTCGGCTCGAGATAAAGAGGCCGCGCGACTGGTGCGAGAGCTTTGGGATTGACCGAGACTTGGATAGTTGCTTTTTCGCGTTGAAATTTTTGTCTCGAAGCTTAGATCTGAGTGTTTCGGCTTAGGTTAGGAAAGATAAAGATTTTGATTAGTTGCAGCGGATCTGTACAAGAAAGTATTTTAATCCTTGTTTTTAAGACTTTAAAAAACAATTATTTATTAGTGACTAATCGATAACAATAGGCTTGTTATTTGCAATGAATAAAGTTAAAATTATTTGTTGATAATACAGTTCGTCAATCGAAGAAATCGACGACCAATATCAATAAAAAAATCTTATTCAGCCATGTAATTTGTGGAAATTGTATAGGGACTGATTTAGATATAAGAACGTATAACCAATGCCTCATTAGTGTTTTAATA
>JAPYZA010003820.1:0-19196 GCA_030522685.1 Eupelmus azureus | reverse complement strand
CAGTATTTTATAAGAATTGTATATTTCTGTAAAATTTCTGGTTAATAATAAATAAATAAATATTCTCAATTAGTAATATTTTTCTGTGCAAGAATAGCATTTGTACGTTGATAAGAATAGTTTTTTAACTATTATTTTATTCAATAATATGCAGCTCTATTTTATCCAAATATTTTAAATTAAAACAGTCAAAAAAAAGCAAGGAAATAAAATCCATTCGATAAGATTAACTGCATTCCGAATATCTTCGTTAGTTCGCGGGAAAAACTTTCTATGCGGTTATCGGTTTTAAATATTACTTTCAAATTTTTTAATTTTACGTGTCGAATCTCTTATTTTTAGATATCAATGAAAAATCTTATATTTCAATATTTAAAAAATTTGCAAACTGATATCCAAATTACAATTGTTTAAAACAACTGAAACTTATATATACGTTATCTGTTAGTCCTAGTATATAATTATTTTTTCGTTATTGAAAAAATAAAGTAACTTCTATATTAGAAACTTCTATTTGTTAGTACGTGAAATCTGGTATTCGCAATCAGTGACCTCAATAACGATGCAATATCGATTGGATCCTATGCCGCGTTGAATTTTACATTGACTCTTCGTCATATTGGATCCAGAATGTCTAATTCTGAATTATGAACCTTAAATACGTGATCAATACTGAAACAGCTGACTGTTTCCATATTTTATGCAAAATATGTTGATGCGAACTACTTGCATAATGAATTTCGTGGTTTAGAATTCTTGTTCTTTTTTCATTTTGATGTTCCAAAAGAAAATCTTAAGAATTAAAATAACTGTGATTAAACAATGGCTTATTTAAAAATATTAAAATCTTTTTTAAAATGGTCACATTTAATTATAGTAATTTTTTATAATCACATAAATCTTTAGTGCAATGAAAGGCCAAGTTAGACTTTTTTCTAGAAAAGCTAAATCCCCTTGTACAAACAGTAATCAGACATCAGTATGCTTGACTCTCATTTGTCTAATTCCATGCTAATTGCAGATCAGCTGCGGGCTGTGAGCTTCTGCAGAGCAGATTTGCAATTCGTAGCTACCTTTGTACGTACAGTTTGCCGAAGTGCGGAACTTTAACGACAATTAGAACGTCGAATCTTGTGCTAACGTATATAAACTGGATTACTTCAACAGCTTCTAAGCTGGCTCGTTTTAATTATTCGTTACCTCATCTTGTAATTTCACACTAGGGTAGAAACTTTCATTGGTCCTTTGACCGGCAAATCCTAATTTTCTTTTTCATTTTAAACGGAATCTTTCGGTTCGGATGTAATTCTTATTGAAAAGTCGTTACAAGCCAGAACTGGCTTTTGTCATGTCTTTATGGACCGTTCGATATATGGTGATTTCGTTAGAGCTTGCTACGAGGACAAATCCGCAGCGCACGAACGCTGGTTCACTGGGTCGTCGCGAGTTGTCCAGCGTTTTATTTGCGTATGAGTCGTTTCGATCGCGACGAGCAGCCTTTTTCTTTATTTTTTAAACATTCAAGCTCGCGCGAGTCTGACGATTTTATTGCGGATTTTTATAGTTTCATTTTATTATACGCGTTGCGTTTTTAGTTTTAGTTACTCGCAAAGAGAATTGAATAGAGGAAAAAGTAACAGAAATTTAAAAACTTTATTTTCGATCATGGCAGATTTCTTAAAACGTCATTAAATATTTAAATGGCGAAGAGTAGCAGACACCCCTCGACTTGTCTTCACAATCAGAAAACTAAAAACCCGAACCTAGAACCATCCTTTTAATCACACTCCAATGAAACGAAAAAAGCCATGCGGAGGGATAAATCGCGAAGCGGGCAAAGAGAGTATTAAGCTCGCGATAAAAAGAGCACCGAGGCGCGCTCGAATTCAAAATCCATTTCCTAATAGCTCGGAGCCGGAGCAGCAGTTCGCTCTCCAGCCCCGTCTTTTTCCGTCCGCTCTCCATCGCTCTCTCCACCTTTTCGAGTCTTCGGCTCTCTCGCTGCTGCATATATGTATGCGGAGACGGAGAGCGAAACGTCCATGTCCGTGGGTGGATACATCTGTCTCGGTCGCGTGACCCGCTTTGACCTCCGGCGTCCGCTGCATACGTAATGCGCCAAAACGCATTCGTCTTCGGCGCTGGCGCTGCAGCTAGCTCCTGGGGGAATCGCAGCCTGCTACGCCGGGGATATAAGTCCGGCTTAGACGGTGTAAGACGAGGCGATCGGGGAACGGACGGCTGAGAAAGAAGGTATGAAAGATTGAGCGCGGGGGGTGGCGCGCACGGGATGGTTTTTAAAATTCGCCGAGAAATGCTTTTCGAGTCGAGTAATATTGTTTGGTGGAATGGTTAGATGTTGATTTATGTGTGATATTGAAGGGAAATGAATGAAGTCAATTTGGTATGAGTTTGTATTACCCTTCAGCATTTTTTTATGAAAAGGAATGTGAAGAAAATCTGCTTTGTAGACTTTCGAGATTGATTTTAAAAAAAGTGAAAGAAAAATATACTAAAATTTAAGGGCCAATTATAAAATAAGCAATAACGATCTTAAAAAAATCTAAAAAGGTATATTTTTATAAGTAACAAATAACAGAATAGTAAAAATATTAAAATATTTTATTTTTTGGTAAAAAATATGATCAAATTATATTTTGAAAAGTTATTTATTTATTTGTGCATCTAGCTAGAACTTCGAATATTAACAAACAAACGTATTAAATATTGATTTTATTATCAAAATTTTTGTCTTTGTTATTGAGGTGTGCAACATCAATCGCTATTCAGAGATAAAAATGTAATTAAATATTATAAGTTGAGGTATTTCTAACAAGACCATGACTTAATTTTGAAGTTTTAAATTATTCACTTATTTCTAATCTATCTCTACCTGTTATTTAAAACTCACATTGATTTTAGTGTGGTAATTGAAGCAATTTCCAAATTTTGATCTTTATCAATATAATCAATCATGAAAGGAACTTAAGAATACTTATACGTTTATGAATATTTTTATAATAATTTATAAATCAAATTACATTAACCAGTTTACGTGTGAGTACAACAACGACAAAAGCGCAAGAAAGTCAAAACGTGTCTGCATAGGTAAAGGAGAAACCAAAGGATAAAGATGGGATAGGCTAAGACGAGAAAGGTAGTCGCCGAAGGAGAAGACGAAGGAGAGAAGCGAGGAAGGAAGAAGCCTCAGAGCCTCCCGAAAGCGTGCACTAGGATGTTCAATGGGGAAAGTTTATGTCGCAGATAAATCCCCACGTGACTTTAGCTCAACGTCTGCCCGCGAAGTTACCAAAAACGAACGAGATTCCTGCGAACAAGAAGTAGAAGAAGAAGAGAAGAAGAAGGTTTAGGAAAACGATTCCAAAAGCCTCCGAATAGTTTCAGCAGCCTATACCGATGAATATCTCCGTCGTCGAATTTGTAATGCGCTAATCTCCCTTTCATCATCCAAATGTAAATTACGCAAAAAGAATTTGCGGATGGCCGCGGGCCAAGCGTCTCGCGTCGGTTATAGAGATTGCTTCTCGTCTCTTCGGCTCGAGAATTCAATTTCGCGCTGATATCGCGAGGATTTTGGCCTCGCGCATATTGGTCTTGTCGACACGTTCGGGCATATCCGGCGTGCTCTTTTTATTATGATTTAATAAATCTTCCAGCCAGACCCAGGGGTACCCGGCAGCGCTCTGCCATCTGGATGCACTTATTGCCTACTTAGCTTTCAGCGACGCTGAAATTAAATTTCAAGCGATGTTCCGAAGCGCAGCCGAGATTAATTCCATTCTTATATGCGCATTCGAAAGAATAGCGTTTTAAGAAGTAATCTACTTTCATGTGCTCCTTTGGAGTTTCATAGAGAAATTTGTAGGATTATGTCAGAGTTGCAATATCTATGGTTATTATAAATTCAAAGCATTAATATCAATTCATTTAAGTGTATCTGCAGTTAACGCTTTGTTGACGCTTGCTAACAATGCCTTACGCAAAAATCTACGTTACAGAATCAACAAACACACTTGCAGAGAACATCCAAGATAAAAATTTTCGCAAGTCACTCCCATCTTATCCAAGCGCGTAATCCAGCATTGAAAAAAGCAGGATACACGTAAACGGCGGCAGCTCCTCAACGAGCGAGAGAAATTTTCCAATTCTATATACCTACTTGCGCAATTTTATTCCACGAGCTGCTCGCAACATCCGTCGCCCGAGAAAATTTATTCAGCGGCGCGCATTTTCGCGTGGGGAAAATGGATATAAGAGAGTGTGGTCCCTCTTTCTCGCGTGCGCGCGTATCAACGTGGAGCTATGTACTGCGTAATCGGCTTTTCCACGGGGATCGGCCCAGACTCTCTGCCGTCTTTCTATATCAATCGATGCATCCCCTTTTTGCGTGCATCCTTTCCTAGCCGCTTCTCCTTCTTCGTGCTGTACTTTGAGGCAATATATACAGGGAGTAGTAGCTTTTCTTTGCTCTCTTTCCTTCTTGCTTTGCGAGGGCTTTGTTTAGGTTAGGTGCATCGCACAAATCGAGCTTCGCCGGCGAGGCGAATGTTGCGTGATGAGATTTACGTATCTCTTAGCTTGAGTATAAAAATGTGAAAGAAAACGTGAATTTATAGAGGAGTTGTATAATGAAAAAAGGCGGGATTTTTAAGAACACTGATTATTTGGCAAAGTTAATTAACGGTGCTATTTGTTAAAATACTTTTTCAATATAGACTTCTCTGAAGTTTGCATAACACAAAAAAAAACCATGTGTACTGCCAACTTCACTGGAAGTTAGCAGTACATACTCTGAAAAACAGTGATGAAATGATGCTGCGACCTTCGGACCTGCACAGAAATTTGCCGTTTTTTATCCATTAAAGAACGGTAATATCGATTGTTTCATTTTTTTTATTTATAACAATTTTTTTTTATTTTCATGTTGTACTAACGACACATGGGCTTCAACTTTCGGCTCCCTCTCTGTCATTTTCTTAAGTGATTCATTAATAGGTAAATCAAAAAAGAAAACGATTCGAGCAATAAACAAATATCAAGGTCAAAAGACTGCAAAAATCAATGAATGAAAATCTTTAACGTGTATATATTGTCTCCTAAGGGAAAAATTCGAAAAAGAGCGCTGACAAAAGAGCACTTTATAAATATTTAGCCGTAATCGCACTTTTCACAACGGAGCGCGCCGTCTTTGTGGGCAAAAATCTTGAATGCAGCAGGCTGAAAAGTTCATGCGCGAAAGCAATATAGCTCGGCTCCTGTTTTTCTTTTCGGCCGGCCGACCGAAACTTTCTTGTCTCGTAGTTATACTACGTGTCTATAAGCATCGAAAATTTCGTGGAAAAATTCTCGCCTCGGTTTAACCTCGATTTTCCTTCAAAGGCTTCTTCTCCCCTGCTCGCAATATATACATATGAAACAGTGTTCGAAACTTTGAGATGAAGAATAAAAAAAGGTTAATTCAATCCCTCGAAGTTTTTAATGTCTGCCTAAATTGCTGATTTCGCCTTGTAAAGAAGTAATTTAACTTTGAGCAGTGACAAATTTGAAAGAAAAAATGTTGTTTACTTCGTCAAATTTCGAAGAATAAAGGTAAAAAGAATTCTTAATCAAAAAAAATCATCTTACCATAAAAAAACTCTGTATAAACTTCAATTAATAATTATTTACATCGTCGCACGTCAAAACGGTATCGCCCTCTGGCAGTTACGAAGAACGATAAAGATTCCTGGATAAGCGCTGGAAAAGCGGAGAAAGAGCAAAAAAAAAGGGGTGTTATCAAGTGGAAGAAAAGGACATAAAGCGCGAGTGTTAAGAATGATAAAAAATTGGCGCGTGGCGGAGATGTCGTGGAAGAAAAAGAGGCAGAAATCTCGCGCTGGTCGCGCGTGCATGCGAGAACTACCACTTTTCATCCCCTCTTCCTTCCCCCTCCCCGGCTCCTCGTAAATCATACTTGATAATGGCGTATTCCCGTATAAAATAGACGCGCGAAAAACGGCACTCTCGATATTTTCTACCGCTACTTTCCACTCTATCATGTATTTTTGCTCGCGCTGCTTCGTCTTTACACTTCTTTTTTTGCTTTCAATTTGCTCAGCTAATGCCGGAAGGATACTTTGCAATTGCCGATTAATCTTCGAAGATTGTTGCTTATGATATCCATTTGTCACGGCTTATATTCACGTCTTCAGTATTGTGCATTCTTTTTCGATTATGTTAAATGATGAATTTGATCTATGAATAAAAAACTGATTCCTTTGAAATCTGTGAAATTTAAAATTAACGTATAATGAGTGAAACCTTCTCTTCTTCAGTTCTGCTCGATTAAGTTACTTGTAGATTAATCTCCTTCTTATAATAAAAAAAGCAGTTCTATAATTAACAAAACTGATTACACTTCTCCTTAACTTCATTACGCGCATTAAAGATATTAATTTCCTGCCTCCTTCATCCACTTAGTATAAAGCGCAGTAACATTTTTCTCCCCCTTTTTTTCTCACCGCGACGTGATAAGCGACAGGGCAATTTGTGAAATTAGAATAGCTCGGAGGGAAAGCGCCGGAAAAGCACGTTGGATTAGTCGAGGCTGCGAATGACGAGCTTGTTATTTTTTTCGCCGCCTCCTCTGAGCGCTCTCTTAACTAACCGAACGCGTGTTACGAATCACCACGGAAATGGCTTCCCGTGCTGGTGTACAAAAGAGAAAAAGCCGAGCGATTCGTCATCGTAAAGCGTCCTGGAATGTCGTCGATCAAGCGATTTTCCAGCTCTTTTAGTCGTGGATACTTTTTTGTTGCCAATTATGGCCTTTCAAGGCTTGGATCAATTGAGAAGCATCATTTATAATTGTTGTTTGATATTAAACAGGAATTAAACTTAAAGGACATGAAATAAACGTAAAAGATTATAGAACTTGTTGTAAAAGAAAATGTTTCACGGTTTCAATAAGTTGGAAAAAAGCATCACTTTGAGCATAAAGTATATTCAAAGAAAGATTTTATAAAGTATAATACGATCCTCAAAGTAGAAACGGGTGAAAAGGATTTTGTTCAAAACTTAAAAGATTATAATGAGCGAGTACATGCAAGTTTCGTGCTTGAAGCCTTTTCTACGAATTGTAGGACTTGTATTTCCTCGGTTTATCTGAGTTCTAATTAAATCAAGATGTTAATGACAGTGTCTCTTGTTCGAAGGAAGCAAGGGATCTTATTTCTTTGCTGTTCTTTTTTCGTCTAAAGTATTTCAAGCTTTTCTTTACACCAAGTGATCTTATTTGAAATAAATTTTCCACAGACTTTTGTATGATTCATTCAATTAATAAAATGTGATTAATTATTATTATAATTTATTGCAAGATACTGTTTAATGATGCCATCTAGTTCGATTTAAATTTTCATATTTTTTAATTCTTACATTTAATAGTAAATCTTGAATGCATGCAGCAAATATTAACATACACATTTATCATTTTTATTAACTGAATAGATATCATATGAAAATACACACAACTTTCCGAACATTTTAAAATTAAAAAGTTAGAGTTAAAAATCACCACTTTTCTCTTAACAAGTTCCTACTTTAAGCCTTTGACAAATTCTTAACGCCGCATTAACTCGTAACACAGTTTTCAACTAAGTCCTCATATATTATCATGTACTCGACAACCTGAAAAAAAGACACGCACGCGAAAACGTAAGTACCCGCTCTTAAGGAGTTGTGCAGTTAAATAATCTTCAATTAGCCGTGTCGCACACTGCTGAAAGGTACACTGCAGTACCTGCATTATACCTTTCGTTCCCTTAGTAGTATTATACTAGTCGTTCACCCGCATCGTCGCCCGCTAATAAGGGCGCATCTTGGGCTTTAAGCGGCTTACTGCTCACCTGCGCAAGGAGGCTTTGAGGTTCCTTCTCTTTATACGGCTCTTTTATTCCGTGATGCGACTTTCTTATGCCCTCTTATATTTTACGCCGAGTTTTCATGCTCTACGCTCCGCGTTTTATACTACAGGATGTGGCTTTTCAAATGGGTCTCTGGATTTTTGGTGCTTTTAAATTAGGCGGTATATTTTTTTTGCCGTGGGGAAAGTCAGTGCCTGGAATTACAAGAAATTTGAAAGAAGTTTCGTACAAATTTAAATACTTGTTTAGAATGAAAGTTTAATATGCTTTCAAAAGTTTAATTTACTACTTGCATCTCTGTATAGTTATGATGTTTATGTCTTTTATCGCATGCGAGTTAAGCAATTAAAATCAATATTTAATCTTACCATTAATAACCTTAATAAATTATAAAAATCATGTTCAACTTAATTCGCAATCCACTATAAGCTTATTACATCTAATTATATTATTCCGCCAGCTAACACAGTTTCTTCAATGTCGTCCGACTTTCCTATTCCAGCATTTTTGGATTTGTAGGCCAGTATAGAACTAGTCGAGCTCGCTAATTAATAACAATCCAAGTCGCTCTTCCGGTTTTTGAAAAACTTATTCTTTTTCATGCAACACAAAATTACTCGTGCTCTTACATCCCTGGCCTATTCTCACGGCATTAAGTTTTCGCCATATGCACGTGCACCGCGAATGGCGATGCGTTCGAAAGATTTTCTGCGTATACCTGTGATTCTTTTTCAAAGCCGCAATCGCGTCTGTCTTTTGCGTTTTTTCTCACGGTAACTACCAGTCTTTGATTCTTTTTTTTTTGTATGTCTCTTTTTAACTGATTTTCGTGTGGTTTATGAAAGTGCATAGCTTTTAAGGGAAAAAGCAACTTGAATATGATACATTATCTCGCAGCGAGTAAAAAGTACTTCTAGTGCACTTTTAACTTTGACGATATGTATTTTTAAAAAGTTTTTTTACAGATAGAAAGATAATAATTAAAAACTTTAATAAAAAATCTCTTTTATCTATGTGTACTTCTAAAGTTATATTTTATTTGAATTAAATGAAAATTTTTTATGAAATAACATCGCAGTAAGTACAAAAGAGATATCATTCAGTTAGATTTTCAGTTCTTTTATAAAAAATTTAAAAATGTAATTTAAAGGGCATTCAGATATAACTTATTAAGAATTTAAATAAATAAATACATAAAACTTTATTTTTCAATTTTTTGACTATTGATATTTAAAAATGATATTATGAACATTTTTTTAATGTTCTCTTTTTTTGAAATAATTACTTTAGAAGTAAATCAAAAAAATAAATTACAGATTTGATGAGCTCTAATAATTTTAATAAGCTTTTAAACGCACTATTAGCTCTTTAACTTTTAATTTAACAAAGGAAAATCAGTAACAACTAAAATAAATAACATAAATCATCTGAATATGAACATACCAATAAAAAATTCGCTCATAAACTGCAATCAAATCTCTATAGTTTATTCTTTGTACCAAGATCAACAAATAAATCAGTATAACATAATCACAAAGGAAATAATTACAATCTTCAAGCATGTTAATCCTACATTGAAAGTCCATGGGGATAGTGGGCAATGCAATATGCACTATAAACGATCGCTCAGAGAGTTATGAAATTATATAATTTTAAAAAAATTGATGACTTATCTACGGAATTACGCAGCCTTATCGAGAAGATAGCTGCACAAATCATTAATACAAATACAAACTACAATAAATCAAGCACTAATTACATCAAATTTGAAAAGCAAACGTTTCCCTGACAAGGATAAATAAAATATACAATAGAGACGACTGCCTTTAGTTTTTTAAGTTAATTAATTATTTTCTTTTTTGTAAATAAATAAATAAACAAATAATTATTAATTAGTTATAATAAATAAATGAATAATAAATATTGAGACAGCCAGTTTTAAAAAAGCCTTAATCGTATATCTTTTGTGGACATTTCAGCAAAATCTTTAAAATAAAAGTAAACAATGCTTAACATTATTATGTCTTTAACTGGAATTTCTGAAACTTTTAGAAGGATATACTGAATCTCTTTTGGAAAAGCACATTAATGGTGGTGGAGTAGCATTTTTATTATCGAGTTATACATTACAGTCTAATAAAGTTAAAAATATAGTGAATCAATCTTTCAAATCGGGCTTACGGAACATTGAACACTTTATTTCAAGTTATACAACCAAGAAAACGATTTTTCTGATAATTACAAAGATTTAAGAATATTTCAGAATATTTAAAAACCTGTAAGCTACTCACAACTCTTTCTGACCATCCACTTACCTAATAAAATATTCAACGCGGAAAAAGAAGGAGCAGCAATGAAATCGTTTTCATTCCACATAACTCTGGCATATCGACGTCTTCGTAATTCCCCACATTCTCACAAAGTCCCGAAACGCTTTATCCAACTGCATATCATTAAATCCTCTTTCTTACCAAAGCCTAAGCGATGAATACTCCCCGGCCCCTTAAATAACCCCTCGCCTAGACACAAAGCTCGTCTCTCCCAAAGTTCAAAGCTTCGCGACTGATCCGCGCACATATCCATACACTCTCTCATACACATATATATGCATTGCTCCTTTGTGCTTGTCCTAGCGCAACCCACACGACGAATTCCCGCGTGTGTCTCTTTTCCGGCTTTGGCCGAAGCAGAAGAAGCAGAAAATAAAGGAGGGAGAGAGGAACAGACTCGCTCTCTCGCTCGCGCCCAGGTCATTCACAAAACCTGCTCTCCACATTTTTCAGGTCCCTGCCCCTTTCCGAGAAAAGTATCTGTCTTTTTCTCTCTCGGAGCTTATATAGGTAGACGCGCGACACCACACACACACATACTCGTCATGAGATGTTTTTCTTTGTGTCGAGCCAACGACCAAGACCGGGGAATCGAAGGTATATAGCGTGGCGGAGATGGCTTGCGGCGTTCGAGTGTGTCTCGAAGAAGGCGCGTCTGCGGTTCCTTCGATGATTTTCGTCGTTTGTTTCATGACTTTGGAAGCAGGGATAATGGCTCGAAGGGCACGTATCTACTGACTGTTGGTGTTTCTCTGTTCTTTTGTGGGGTCGTTGTCGCACGCTCGGATGCGGAAGGCGTTTCCGTAAATAAAATTAAAGGGAAACTTTAAACAATAAATATTGGTTAGGCGCTAATGCAGGCACGTTCGGGGCTATAAAAAGAAAGCTGGAATTTTATTTGGTGTTGATAGTTTTTCCGCGGATATTTTTGTTTTGTTATACGAAAGAGGCTTTAAAAATGTATGCTGAATTCAAATATAGAAAACGGATAATGTAATTAGCGCCCTATATTTTCAGATAATTAAATGAATTGGAGTTAAATTATCCTGTAATAACGTACTATTATGAATGAATTATTAAATGCTCTTTTAAAAAACGTTTAATTAATTTACGAATTTTTAGAATGCCACATTTACAATCCAGAGCCTAACTATAACAAAAAGACTTGACAAATAGTGCACTAAAACTTTCTCAGGTGTCAATTCCACCTTTACAGCCAAGAGCCCGAGAGTTCAACTACCTGTTAGAAATTCCCTAAACCAAGGTAGTAAAACCAACGAAATCCCAGCTCTTACGGCCTCGTAAAAATTAGTGTCTCTTTAAATTCCACAAGCTCTCCATCAGCCCGCCCCTCCAAAATCGACGAAATCGAAAAGAAAGGAGAAAGCTGCAGGCGCCACCTCAACATCGAAATTTATACACCTCCACCCCCGCACTGCAGCCGGTGCATTTTCTCCTACCGTCCGACCTTTGTTTTTACAGCGGCCGAGGGGCACCAAGACGACAATACGCACAATCCCTCTGCGGAGGCTCGTTCGCGTATTTACCTGCTCCGTCTCTCTCAGCTGTGCCTGAGAGAGAGAGAGAGAGAGAGAGAGAGAGAGAGAGAGAGAGAGCCTCGAAGTGAGAAGGATCGAGGATCACACGGAGGTGAAGAGGAAGGGGAGAAGAAGCAAGCCAGTAAACTGGCGAGGCGCAGGGACGTAGATCAAAGTTTGGCTGTATGTATATATGCGGTAAGTATGTATATGCGGCTGGGAACGAGTTGGACATAGTGCACCTGTGTTGGAAGGAGCAGAGCGTTAGAGTCAGGGGGAGGAAGTTTGGTTGGTTGCATCGAAATTTGATCTTGGCGTTTAATTGTGTTGTGGGATGTTAATGTTTGGGATTTCGGTGGCAGGTGGTCTGATAGTGATATGGTGAGCATTTGGAATTGTTTTAGATATAATGGAGAGCTGACAACTTTGTTGGTGATCTGTATTAAATCTGTATTAAGTTAACAATTACAAGAATTGAATTAATTAAAGGTAGAAAATTAATGTTCGTTATCAAGTTAAAAGAAATAATGTTCAAATTTTGCATCTCACCATTAAAACTGTATAAACTGCATTTACCGCAATTACGCAAAAGCGTTCACCAAATTCATTAAAACAAAGACGTTACAAACACCACTCGCGACTCTCAAACTCAAACGAACGAGCAGCGAACCGCCTAATAGACACGTCCCTGAAGGGATGCACTCTCACAAAGGGGCCGTATCCCCGCCGGCCGATAAAGACAAAAACCAAGCGAGATCGGCCCTCCTATATACCTGCGTGACGCTCTCGCATTCACCTGTTCGCCGAGAGACGGTTTTTCGGGCGTCGCGCGCGCCGACCTCTCTCTTCCTCTCTTTTTTAGACACGAGGCGAATATAGCCAGCGCAATATAATGACCGAAAAGGAGAGCACACACACACAGCTCGTCCACAAAGGCGAGCGCGCGTACCGGCCGTTTATTCAAATGTAATTGCGCCCGGAAAGGAAAACGGGTTTCTGCTGCGCGAGCGAGAGCCTCGAGTATAGTGCTACCAAATATGACGTTCCTGGATTTTCGGAGGATGGAAATTGGATCGTTTCGAGCTGGGGAGATTTTTTCGTTGAGGCTCGCTTAATTGTGGACGATTAGAGGATGGTATCGTGGGTCTTTACTGTTATTTTCTGTAGTGGCGGTCCAGCGGGGATGCGTGATTTCGTTTTGGGGAGAGAGGCGATTTGGCGAGGCGGTTGCAGACGGTTTGATTCCGTAATTAATGGGGTAGCTCCGCCGAGGTGGGCGAAATTCTGCGGTCTATTTTGAATGTCTAACGCAACGATTTTTGTGGAGGTTGGAAGCAATGGAATTCAAATTATTGTTTCTTTCTGGCGAACCTGATCGAAGAAGAATTCAACAACTACGGCCTCATCCTCTTATACCCCGCAATGGCCAACTTTCAAGTCACCTTAAATTTCACACAATCCCTAACGATAATTTAAAAAAAACCTCTTAACCAGCCTTAATCACACCCCCACCCTAATTCATCCTCACAAAAGCGCCGAGCGCTTAATATTCCACGCACCTCGGCGCCGAAATTACACCCACTCGTCATCCACCCCCACTTGGAAAAAGAAAGAGCCCAGCGCACCGAAACGAACGGAAAAGGCGGGGGAGGCGTCCAGCTGCACAACCCGTCCGTGAAAGAAAAAAAAAATGAGAGGTGAGCCCCCGTAGGATTTCCCGTGCGGCGCATTCCTAGAGCCAAGCCTGGGCGCTCGCTACGCTACGTGAGCGCTCGCATCAGAGGGACAGAGAGTGGGGGCCCAGGCCGGCGTGGTTTCTCTCTCTCTCTCCGGCGAGGAGAGAGCAGTCGGTGCGGAAACACGCGTCTGGCCGGATGCGCGCGGGCTCGCGAGGCAGGCTTCTTCGTGTGTGTTATTTTTTTTTTTATTTCGGCGAGTGCAGCTCGGTTCCTTTAGCGAGGAGAGTGTACTTAGGTAGAGTGCGTGGAGAGATGTATGTGTGTGGTGAAAATTGAGGGAGAGAGAGTGAGGATGGTGGGTGGAAAAGTTGGCTGCTTTTGGTGCAAGGTGGCTTTTTGAAGTGGTTTGGAACTGGCTGGAGGTGAGGTTTGACTTGGAGGGCGGGATGTGCGAAGGGGATCGCAGCGGAGCTTATTAGTGCAGGATAAGTGGGAAGTTGGGAGCTGGAGCGAGAGATGGTCAGCTTTAAGACTAATAATGTGGCAAGGTATTTTTGCATTCTGATTCGTTGTTATTGAATTATTTTATAGCGGAGTGCTTAAAATATTTCGTGAATACTTGCTGAGTGAAATATTGTGCGCTGTTATACCGAATTAAAGAAAATGAAATATTATGAAGCTTTAAAAAAATTGCAGAATTAAAAAGACGTTTCTGGGATGTATAAAATATTTAACTTTTTAAAGGTTTCATCATAATGCAATGAGTGATAATGAGTTTGATAAAATAATTAGCTTGATCGTTTGCCAAACGAGTTTTGGAAGGTTTAATTAATTAAACTTTTTTTGATTCAACCAAATTTTTGATTTAATCAATTACATTTTTATTGATACTACCAATTTTTTTAAGCGTATAAAAATCGATATGCGCATACTGTAATAACAAAAGCGGCATTATTTAAACGATTATGGAAATCTAATTGATTTTAATTGCATTAAAACATCTTTCCAAAAATAACACACAAAAACATTTTAACATCCCAAAAATCTCTTAGATTTTCATTATATAAATAGACAAATAGTCGTACGAAAACGTTACGTACTATAGTTCCAACCACACATCCAACACCCGCAGGAACAACACAAAGCAAATAAAGCCCCGCACCCTAATCAAACTATTAACGAAAAAAATCACCGACTACAGCAGTATCTCACTCAGCAAGCGCTCCATTATCAGGCATCCTCTTGCGGCATAATCATGACCTTCCCGAACGTTCCGCTGCGAAAAGCACAGCGAGACCTCGAAATTAACTTTACATAAGCCCCCCTCTCGCTCGGTACACCTATAAATTACCGGCGAAAAAAAAACTCCCAAAACCCCTCGTTTCCTTTTTCTCCTCCTCTCTGTGCATTTCGCGCGCGCTGCTCCGCAGAGAGAAAGCAGAAGCGCTGCGCGAACACGTGTCCGACAATCGCGCGTATGCATCTCGTCGACGAGTGTGCGTTGACTTCGTCCGGTGTACCCCCCCCCCCCCTCCCTGGGCAGCCGGCCAATGCCCTCTCGCTGCGTCGAGTGCAGCGATCGAGGGCCGCGCGCGCGCCAGCATCATGCCAAGGAAAGCCTTCGCTCTTTCGTCAGCTTGCGAACTCATCTTTTGTTCGTCGTTATTACGGTGCACACACGTGCGGGCTCTGGCTTTCCTTTTACGAGGCGATGGGTGACGCGGACGGTTTTGGATTTTGGCTGGTAGAGAGTTTTGGGATTTTTTTTCGGAGACGGGAGGATG
The DNA here is from genome assembly GCA_030522685.1 of Eupelmus azureus. Taxonomy (NCBI): domain Eukaryota; kingdom Metazoa; phylum Arthropoda; class Insecta; order Hymenoptera; family Eupelmidae; genus Eupelmus; species Eupelmus azureus. The sequence continues at coordinate 3,943 of JAPYZA010003820.1, read as the reverse complement.
GCGGAGCGGATATGGGCAGGAAAGGGAAGAGGGTAATTGTAAATGCGGAGGTTTGGGGAGCGATAATGACGAAAGTTGGGGAATTATAATTAGAGAGAGAGGAAGGGAGCTTAGTTGAGTGTGAAGTTAGGCGGCGAGGCGCGAGCTTTGTTGCGCGCTGTTGCAGCAAAAATGCCTTGAGCAGTTTTGGAGCGTTTTGCGACTTGTTTTATAAGGAAAAAATGGTTTGGAGTCTTTTTATATCTGTTATAAAACAGATAGTACAAAATATAAAAAGTTTATTTTAAAAAACATGATTATCTACACTATGCGACTTTTTCGTTAAATGATATGTACACTTGTACGATTTCTGATATATATGTTACTATACGTGTAACATTTAAACTATACATACGATAGAGAATTGTTCACGATAAAATATTGGCATTTTAATCTACATATATGGTTGATCAATAATGTAATTTTAAAAATAAATTGAAAGAATATTTAACTTGATATTGTTATCTATCGTTTAATCTATGATTTTACGGTACTTTTTAATTTTTCACATAAATCCCGTAAAACGAGCTATTTTCCCTTTAAACTTTACTATTTTTTAACACCGCATCATTAATCTGAAAAAATGGTCACTTTAACTCTTGTTACGGTCACATTTTGCCTGTATTACGACAGGAGTATAATGCGGCACATCTGAGGCTGTTGAAACAATGGGTATCCGTTGTTTGCGCAAATAAAAGGAGGCAATTAATGCTTTGCGCGATACTTAAAATATTTTTAAAACAGGCACATCGAGCTTTTCAATGTTGTTCTGCAGATTGTGTCCTGTTTAAATTCCAATATTGCGTGTAAAATGTAACGTGCTTGTTGATTTTAGACAAGTAGTTTAACTTTGAAACTTTATAATTTCTACCTTAATGAGTTTGTGTAAAAAATACATTTCATCGTTTTAAATTCAAATTTATGTATTTTAGTGTTTTATATTTCTTTAAACTATAAATTTATAAAAAGCCATACAATGTTTTACTTTCTATAATAAACGAAATCGATTCTACCGACTATTATTAATTGATTTACAAATCACGATCCATTTGAATTATTTTTCAAAAATTTGCAACACCCAGACCGCCGAAACCAAAAACCTACAAACAGTATATGTAAACACACTGGTTTTCAAGTAATACACTAAAACACCCTAAAAGCTCACTCTCTCCATTCTAATTCTCTTCTAACCCTCTCTCTGCCTCAGCGCCAAGAAAAATACGCGAGAGCACGAAAGCTCGCACTTAAAATTAAATAAGCGCTCTTGGCGTAAACTGCGCGCATGTATATAAGGACGTCAGCTCGTAAAAGTGCGCTTACGTGCTGCGCTCGGAGCGCCGGCCCGAGAGCTAGCTCCGTCCGCAATTTCGTCTCGACACACTCGTCTTCGTCTTCGCGCGCTCATTTATCACTTTATTTTTCTCTTTTTTTCGCGGCCACGCAGTTTCGTCGAGGCTCGCGCGCGCCACTCCACACACGAGCCTCAGTTCCGCTAGACCCTTCAAGGTATATATCGGAAGTTTTTACGCTTCCCCCCGACGTTACGCTCCGAGATTTATGGCAATTAACGGGGAAATAATTATCGAGCGGCCGGCGCTTCTTGATAAATTTGCAGGATGATGTTTATGGAAAGCATCGGCTGTATGTTTTCGATTTTAATTATGCGTAGGTAATTTTTAGTTTAATGAGCTGCTAATCGAGTTTGTTTTTATGCTGAATAATAAATATGCTATTTACGGTTAGTCAGTTTAAGATTGCGCATTTAAATGGAATTTAATTTAGTTTGAAATTAAAATTATTTTAAGTATTTTTTTACGCGAAAAGTAATGATATCATTAATTTTTTCACTTTTATTACTTATTTCCAAGTACTTTAAAAATGTGAATAAAAAGCAGTTATATATTTTATTAATTAATGATATTTTGTATATTACTACGGTTTCACGAATTTCTCTAATAAAATGCTTTTATATATAACAGATCCTCAACTCTATTGAAGTGTCATACGAAATAACTTTCACAAATAAACACTCGACAACAATCTGCGCATTTCCAACTTGATATACACCCAATCCGTCCCAATCAATAATAACCAATTTAATAATCCACACCCACATCTCAAAATAATAACGACTAAACCCCCGTCTCGACCCAGAAATTCAACAACTCCCAAAACCCGCTCACCTGCAGACTCCAACCTCCCTCGAAAAATCCCACCCAGCAGAGCCGATGCATCGCGTCAGCGCCTCTTTCCCTCAAAAACCTCCCCACCCTGCAAACTCGCCAATTGAAATCTCCGCTCACGTACGCGCACACTCAGCCATATCCGCGCTCTCATCCATCATTTGTCTTTCACTCCTCTCCTCGTCTTTTCGCGCAACAGCCAGCTTTTATCGAGAGGCCCCTTATCTCCCTCCCGCCCTCTCCTCCACACACAAAGCCGTCTCTCCGTCGTCGCCGTCAGCCTTCGCGCCTGCTGCTGCTTTTTCGCCTAAATAATTATACAGCCGCGCGCATCGATGGAACAGACAGCGAGCTGTGTTCAAGGTCGTGGGACCGGAAGCGCGCCTGTGTGCAGCCGAGCGCGTCCGATTCTGATATAGCCGCGGCGCTGTCGTTGAAAATCCAGGCATATACGCTTTGTGTAATATGTAAAATAACGCGCGGCTAGGTGTGTATATATAGATACGCGAGCGGTGTGTTTTTTTCACTATCACCGCGCGTGAGTCACTGTAGGCTTTTTTATTCGCCGTCGAAGCGCCGCCGCCGGCCTTTCTCCGGGTTTTCCGGTGCATTGTCGGCGGTCCTCAGGGCATAACTAAATAACGACGCTCGCGTGGTCGTCGTCGCACTTGGAAGCCTGCCCGGCTGTTTCTCGGAAAAGATAGGGTGTGCGCGAGTGGCGCTGGCAAAGCGCTTTGTCTTTGTCTCGGCTGGATCTCGCGCGCGGTTGTGTTTAGTAGTGTTTTGCGTATGGCTGTGTGTATAGGAGAGAGCGACCGCTGGGTTATCGCGACGGAGCTTTTCTTTCAAAGCGATAGTGACGGAAGGCGACTCGCGAGGGACGAGGGTTTAATGAAGTCGTTACGGTCGTTTGAGATAAGAAACGCGCGAATTATCGCGCCTTTCATTGAGGCTAAGGATTTTTTTTTAAGAGGAGAATGTGCAGTAACGTTTGCGAGGCTTGTGATTGTTGCTGCGTCGCTTTGACTGTTACCATTCATGGTTACTGCTCTTTGGAATCGCTCTGCTAATTAGCGAAGTGTAAGCGGCGTTACGTCAATTATTCAAATCGAAGTGATACCAAGTTTATGGTTGCTATTTTTATGCTAAGCGTCTCCAAACGACCGCGGCTCTTAAAAAAAGCTACCATTACCAACTCGCCCTATAAACCCGGCTCCAAAACATCGCACTTGCCGTCATGCCCCCTCCACATCCTCATACATACCAAATCGCAAAATTTCCACACACGCCCGTAACCCTCATAAATAAAACCCCCCCACCCCTCGTTACGCAACCTTTTCTCGCTGGCGCGTAGTACAAGCTCGCATCCAGCCCTTCGCTCATAAACTTACTCGCTAAACGACATTCGCGCATTTCCCGGGCTGCGCATACAGGCGCGTCAGGCGCTAAAATTTACAGCAAAAGAGCGACAGTTGCGCGTCGCACCGGGAACGTCAGCTCTCTCTCGCTCTCTCATTGGACTCATCTCATGCCGGGCGAGCAGCGCGAGTGAGTCAAAGTCGGCGAAGAAGTATTCCATTTCTCGGAGTGCACATTCCATTTCCCGTCACGTAGTTCGACTCGCGTATGAGCGACTGAAAACTTGCGGGACGCCGGCAGCTGCAGCCACTCCGGGCCTTCCTTTCCTGTAGATGCATGAGTGGAGATTTTTGTGTGTGTGT
>JAPYZA010003819.1:9748-30256 GCA_030522685.1 Eupelmus azureus | reverse complement strand
AAACGCCACTAAATCATCCTCCCAAGCTGAATAAAGAGCAGCCTCTCGAATTACATCACGAAATTGATCTATTTGTTTTAATTGACGAGACCCGCCGCGGCGTGTTTACAAAGCCAGCGATAAACTGCAGAGTCGAGCAAACACTCGCTTAAGTGTCAGGTAAAACCGATTAAGTACACACAGGCGGCGTGGGGCGCCTCATCTCGATCGCTATACACTCTGACTCATATCGATCCGAGGCGTTTTATATCGATACGATCGGTCAATTGCATATTACGGCTAATGCGCCGGAGGCTGGCGTATATTTTATCAGGCCATTATGGGAGGCTGAATTGATGCGGGAAATAAGCGCTCTTAAGAGTTATTAATAAAGCCGATTACGATGTGAGCGTGCTGTAATTAGAGCAATTATGGTAATGCTTCGAGATGCTGCGAGATGGGAGTGGAAAATGTTGGGTTTGTGTGTGGGATGGATAGGTGATTGGGCTGTTGTCGAATTTTTATGGTGTTTTTGGCATGTGTTTGTGAATGATGAGTGGTATAAATTAAGGGTTCATTAATGTTTTATCGGTAATTTACTCATTAAAAGTTATTTTTAGTTGAGAATATTATATTATCAACAGCAACTTCCGTATTTACATTCCGCCTACATAATTTTTTCGTCGTACCCAGCAAAAAACTATCTATATCAATGTCGAAACGTAAAATCACTATTCCAGCGATCGAACGTATCAAAAAACCTCCTCGCTTAATTGACACACATTGACAAGAATCTGCGTCGCAACCTAATTATCCGAGACGCAACCCGCACTTATCGACGTCATAAAAATCATAAACGAAGCACCAAATCACTCCGCCTAATGACACACTACACCTCGCCTCCCATAATCGAACCAGAATGCAAATCCATATATATCTAAATTCGCGATATTCTGGTCAACACAACACCTCTCGCGTGAATTCAAGGCCGGCTCGCTTTCATCACCTTATCACCTCAAATCTCGAAAAATCCGAGAGGAGAAACAGACGCTGTAATGTTTGATAAAGGCCGAAAGCGAGGTGGCTTATCGAGCCGGGGCCGCGAAGAGTGAGATGTTATCAGTGCGCGTGGTTTGTGTGTGATTCCGTAAAGATGGTTGTTTATCTTTCCCGGGCCGTGCAATCAGCAAGGTTCCACGAGACGGCCTGTTACGACACTGGCTTTTTTGCCTGGTTTCCCTTCGAAAATTATGTGCGTTGGCTTAAGTCGCGCAAGGTGAATAAACAATTGCCGCGCGAGTGTGAAGTTTTAAAATGTGAGGAGTTAAGGTTGAGTTTGGGCGATGCGAGAGTGTATGACTTTTGAAGGAGCGAGAATAAAGTCAAATTTTTGGGTAAATTTGGAATATGCGAGTGTGGTATTTGTTTATGTGTGATTTTGGTTGGATTCATAATGATTTTTAATTTTAAATAAAATTTGAGAGTGATTTTTTTTTGTATTTTTTATTTTTTTATTTTTTAAATATACCTTATGAACGCAGAATAGAGAAAAACACGTATCTTATCTATATTTGCAAACTTATTAAATAACAAAGAACGTGAGAGATTATCATTCACACAAAGATTCTTTTATGTAATGTGTTCATACTTGAATAAATTATTACTTTGAAGATTCAAGTTTAACGAATAATAACAAATCGTTTCTTATAATGAAAATTTAAATATAATAAAAAATGCAATAAAAATGTAAAAACGTGTGCAAATGATATTTTTTCTTGTTTCCTTAACTTTTGTAGGTATATAAATTTTGAAATCGATTAAATCAATATTTTTCCAATACTTATTTAATATTGCTGTAATACTGCTATATTGTCAAGAATGAACACTATATAAAGAGAGTTAAATGAGAATCGAAAAAGAATTGAAGATTGAATGTTTCATTTTTCAAATACTTATTGTACTCTATGATTGTAATTCGTGTCATTAGAAATAAAGATGCGATAATGCATTCTAATTCGTTTCTTATTAGGGTACAAATTAAATACCAGTTGTATAAACAAGGGGTTAAATACCGGTCTTAAAAAAAAGTTATTTGCGTCAATATTATACGGTCATAGCAATAAAAAAATGTAGCTTTGTTGACCATATATTCACAAAATCCAATTTTATTGAAGTGTAAAATAAATTGAATGAACTTTTCGTTATGAACATGTGCAGTGCAGTACACACTGCACGTAATATTACTCACGTCAGCCACATACTGTCCCTTAACTACTTTGAATTATAGCATCATTTCGAGCTACTATTTGCACGATTACACTTGCATAGAGTAAAAGAGAAAACTGTTTTTTTGAACTAAATATATTAATTTTAATTTATCTTTTACAAATTGACGTCAATTGTGTCTTTTAATAAATTATCCAGCATTGAGATAATTTTAATTAAAAAAATTAAGTCTATTGAAGAAAGTACAATGCGATACAAATGTATCATCAAAGAAATTTCTGAGAACACTGCGCAGGAAAAGTGTCACTTAAGTCCGACTGACTTACGTCCTAAGCATCTTAATCTCTTAGCTCAATTTCCGTACTGCTAGAGACTATAGAGCCTATTCAATTTATTTAATATAAGTAGAACGGAAAATAAAATTGAATAAATTCATTAATTTTTATTAAGAAGTTAAATGTTTAATATTTTTTGAGAAATAAAAATTGAATTATACAAAATGATACTAATAATAACATGTTTAACTTCTTCAAATTGTTTACTGTATTAAAAACAGTTTAAAAAAAAAGTATAAAATTTTTTCATGGAATCAGCGACATACGTAACGTTGCTAATGGTATTTATATCTCAATATCATTTGAACAAGCAGATAAATTTCTTGATAAAAAATTCTCTGTGTGCAGATTCGCGTAAGTAATCGATTTTGTCCCATCAGATTATGACCGTATCAGTTTAGGATAGAATATGTGCAAAAAAAATTCGAGTCTGTCTATGATGAATAAATTTTGAAAGTCAAATGAAATATTTAAGATAAAGCTGGACCGTTATTTCGCATTCCGAACTAAATATGTGCAGTAGAGGCACATTATTTTATTAGAGAGACAAATTTTAAAAAAAATATTCAAATTTATGATTGAACTTTTTTAACAATCGGATAGAAAGTTTTTTTATAGAACACCAAAAGTTAGATTTTTTAACGTGTACTTTTATTCGCGTATTAAAAAGACAAATGACGTCGTTCTCTGTATTTGGAAATTGCAATGTTACAAATGCAAGGTCGTTCAGTCCAATCGATTAGCGTCACGAGACGAAAGGATATACCTTGTTTCCTAACTGCATCGATAATGTGGTATTTTTTTGATCCTTGGATTTTCCAGTGATCTAATGAGTTAATTTGAAAAAAAAAATTATGAAAAGGTACTCTACAATAACAATTTTGGTATACCCCAGAGTTTATTTACTCTAAAAGAATATTTTGTCAAACAAACATCATCTTGGGATATTCCGTTAAAAAGTAGTATACTAATTTGAGAAAAAGAAAATATTTATTTATTTGTTGATAAATTGGATAATTTTTAAAAATTGGCTTTCTTAATGTTCAAACAAAATTTTTGATGAGAAGATATAATAAAACAATATAGCATTTTGTCTGTGAAGGTTGAAATATTTTATAAAAATTTAATCCTACAAGTGCTAAAACTGATAAGACAATAGATTAAAAACTAAATAAAAAGACTTGTTTATTTCATTATAACATAATAACAAAATTTAAATTCAAAATAATTGTAACAATTTAAAGATATTAATTGAGAACAAATATCAACTTGTGAAAATACCTGATGGTCCACTTCTAATATCCCATCAAATAATGGCTATCGATCAAACAACTTTGTATGCAAATTTGAATATTTGATGAAATGACCATCCAAAGACCCCGATACTTCAACCAAACTCCTTTCTTATCTGGCAAACGATCAAAATCCTCTTACAACTTAATACATTCAAATACCCGCCAGAAATAAATAAAAAATCCATCAAAACCAGCAAGAAAAAAAAGTGGATTGCATTACTACTCATCCAGATCGGTATCTCCATAAAACAATCAACTGTCTCCTCAAAACAAATCCAAGCCGGCCATAAACCCAAAACAACGTTCTCAGCGCCTGCGCGCTCGTTTCAAGCGATACACGAGCTCTCGAACGACATATATAATTCTTCCGGCGTGTCTTTCTTTTTAACGGCCGGGCTCACCGCCCACACCTCTTCGTGTCTACTAAGCGCGCTTAATTTTCTCGAAAGCGATGCATGGCCTTTTGTAAGGCTATGAGAGTCTATTGAACTCGATTGACCGGCCTGATGATGGTATTAATTATCATTGTGAAGTGATTAGATTTTAATGGGTTTTTGGAGATGTCGTTTTGAAATAGTGTCAATGTTTGTGGGTTTGAGAAAATTTGAAGAATGAGATTTTGATTTGATTTAATATAGGAGTTTATTGGTGAAGGAACAAATTGCATGTTTGTGATTGGATATTTATAGCCAGGTGTAATTTAGAGCTGATGAGCGTAAAGTAAAGCAGATAGAAACGTGTTGACGGACGTTCTGCTGAAAAATTTGTTGTTCTAGCAAAATAGTTGCAGTGCGGATTTCCGCTTCTTGTTAAACGAGCAGGATTAGTTATTTATAAATAAGCATATTTTAACGGTAAATAGCGGCGACTAAATATTAATACACTCTGGTATATCAATTACAAGCCAATCAAAATAATCCATCCACAATTTTGAAATTTTTTCTACACAGCCGGCTTTTAACGGACAAAAAAATAATGGATCTGAAAAAGAAACTTTTAAAAATCATATGCAACTTCCACTCGCCTCAAACAGCGTCACGCGACTAATCTCAATTTACATATTCAGTCAAAACCATTCAAACAAAAATGCCCCTACAGAAATTAGCATACACAATCTCGCCAGCCTCGAAATTCTCGCGAACCTCAAGCTTCCTCCGCTTCGCTCTCACAAAACAACGGTGAAACCTGGCCTTATCTCCAAACTCTGAAATTCCAAAAAAAACCTCATCAATCTCGCATAAACATATCCGTGGCCTCTCCCTTATCATCTCGCTTCTGGCGCTTTCGGGCTGGCCCCGCGGCACGCACATAACGCCGATCACCTGATATAAACAACGCGCGCAAAAAGCCTCATGCTTACGTGACGGTCATGTGCATCCTATAGAGGTGAATGAAAATTGCCGCGGCGGACGTGAATCACACACGTGGACGAGCCTGGACATCTAGGCGAAATTCAAACGACGTTTGCGGATTTTTTCGCAATAAACGGAAAGTATATATGATTCTTTCGGAGAGTCATTTATTTTCATCGAACGGTGAATCACGGGGTCGTTTTCGCGCGCTCGGCTCACTTTTGTTTGTCGCGATTATTTGAAAATTGCGCGCAGGCGGACACTCGCGCCGCGCGTGCTCGCCACACGCAGCTGATAACGAACAGTTTAAAGGGACGGCGCGTGAAACAATAGCGCAAACATCGCCCGCTGGATTCTCGAAGTTCTTCGAAACTTCACACCAAAACACATAAAACTCACGTGAAAAGCGTCACGCACAGCCTAACCGCCTCCAATCACATGCTCCCAGCGCTCCCAGCCTGTCACAATCTAAAACGAATTCCCGCTGACTTTACACACACACACACACATACACACACACAAACACACCAGCACGCAAATGCTCGTACGTACCGACGAGCTAGAAAATCCCCCGCACGGCAGTCATGACCCACGTGGAACCAGCACTGCTGCTGCCGCTACTGCGTCCGGCACGTCGAGTGTATATACACACGCCACAGCGCTTAATATATAAATATCACACGTGCTTTCATAGCAGCACACAGATCACTGGAAGCGTGTTTCCTTGCCCGAGCTCTCGTAACTTTCGTGTGCGGGGAGGCTCGGATAATCACTGTGCCACGCGGCGCGGAAATCGAGATCCGATCCGGAGACGGCGAGACAGCGGCGATCTCCGCGGTTTCTATACACACAATACGCGCCGAGAGCGAGCGAGCCTCTCCGCGTCTCTCTCTCTCTCTCTCTTACTCGCGTGAATATATAGCCAGAGCGCGGCCGGGAGCGAGTGTATAAGTGTGCGCGAGTATGAGTCTTCCGAGCTGAGCGCCGAGCGCGACGCTCCTCGGGATCGCTTCGAATCGGAGCTCTCGCCGGTGTGTGTACGTATTATATCGCGTCGGTGCCAGCGCGGGCGGATCTGCCTGTGTGTGCGCATGTGTGTGGGTGTGTGTGTGCGAATGTTGGTGCGAGCGAGCGAGCTACTTTGCGCCTTCTGCTTCTGCTACTTTTGATTTTCGAGTGCGCGATTGCGAGCTGTGTGTCGGCCGTGTGTGGGTGAGACGTAGGTGACGTTAGCATATGTGCGAAAACGAGCGCGGTAGTGTATGTATGTGTGTGTGCGTGCGCGTATGTGCGTATGTGTGTGTGTCTATGTGAGTGCGTGTATGCGTATCTGCATACTCGGATAGAAAATAAAATAATTCTTTTCATTGCTGTTAATATAATTATAGCAGTTAGTTAGGCTCGACTGATTAGCCTAACTGATTAAATTTCTACTTGTACGTGTATGCATGTGTGTGTGTGTGTGTGTGTGTGCGTCAGTGTGTATGTGCGCACTCAGTCGTGGATAGAAAATTAAAAAGATATTTTTCATCATTATTAATATAATTGTAGCAATTATTAGTCTAGACTAAACTGATTAGGCCTAACTGATTAAACTTCTACTCGTGCATGTGTATGTGTATATATGAGTGTGTGTGTGCGTGTGGGTAAATATGCGTATACGCGGACTTGATAAATTTTTATTATTCTTCACAATGCCTGTTTAAATTTTGCCTGCACAGCCGATTGTGTACATTAATACGTACACGCCGAGATTAACGCGCCGCTGACTCGCAGTCAGCGATGCACGCTGAATCCGCGTATATATCGCGCTTCAGAGCCGCGTCAGTATGCGCTAATGCACGTTTGTACGCCCGATACTTTGTGTGCCAAGATAATCGCGTGTGTGCATTCTGCACCGACACCGCTAAATCATATCGGCATAGCTCGTCTCTATACATATACATGCCTACGCGCCTCGAACATACACCTGTCTTTTACACTCTCACGCAAATTCCTGCATTCGCATATGCACACACGCTCACGTGTCCCTCGTATATTTACGTATCTCGGGCGAATTACGCGTGTGCAGTCCGTTTTGCATGCCTCGCTGGCTGAGCGATAAAGAGCACATGCCGCCGCCTCTACGTCTTCGTAACCGCATACTTAGACTCTCGCTAGAATACAACTATATACTTACACACACACACACGGGCTTGTATAAGCCTAACGATACAGTGTCAGTGCGACTGACATCACACGACGCGTCCGTATGTGTATATAGGCCTCTAAGTGTGCGTCAGCCTCAGTTCTTACGAGCGTATCATCGTAGGCTCACTAATAATAATAGCCGCTGCGCTGCATCTCCGTCCTTATTTCCACTCGCGCGTGCAGCGCTGCGCGCAGTAGTAACGGCCGAGGACGGTTAGACGCTCCGAATTTTCGAACTCGCGCGCGCGGTGGTCTTTTTACCTTCTTTGCGGGATTTTTTTATCTTTCTCAATTCTGCTTCTCTGCCGGCGTGCCTCTAGCTGGGTACGCACGAACTCGCGCGTGTATATGCGTACACGATAATAATAAAAATCGCCTACTCCGCGAGCGCGATTCCGTTTCTATTTTCGAGATTCCGCGAATCCGGACGGATCGCCCCCTTCTTTTTTCATTTCGTCAACTCGCTCGCTCTGTAAATAATTGAACGAAATTATGTTTATCTCGGCCCGAGAGTCTAACTCCCCGCCGGCCTCTCGTCCAAATAAGCTCTTTGAGCGACCCGCTTTTAATTGCCGGCTCTTTCTCTCGACTTTCGGACGATTCAGCGCATTAAGCCGGCTATACGCTTCGTTCCTTCTTTCTCCCGCTGCTATTCTCATTCCAGATGCTGTCTTTCTCTTGCTGAGAGCGTCAGAGACAATTTTCTTGCCTTCCTCAGCATTGAGTCTAGTGTTTATTTTTATCACTCTACGCTCTTTATCTTGAGCCGCGGTCGACTTATATCTTCGTGTTTTTATAAGTGTTATTGTCACTTCCTCGGGCTTCTACATTTTTTCCCCGCAACGCACTGTTTTCTATTTTTGCGCGTCCTGTTCTGATTTACAGACCTAGTTTTTACGATCGAAAATATTCAGAAATGAGCTTTTTGAGAGTTCTAATCTCATTAAGCTATTTAAAAGTACCGTCAACCTGATTTATGCTGACAGACAATATTTCTATTGTCAGAACGTTTGAGAGTTAGTTTTAATACAGTGTATTGAATTTTGGCTTTTGTGTTGAAAATTGCTTTTAATGTGACGCAGTATGCCTCTTTAATCAAAAACATTCCTTTGTCAATCGTAATTATGAGTAATTTATACATGTGAATTTGTGTATTCGTTTGTTAAATAACGAAATAGCTTGTCGTTACATCAGCAAATAAATGACATTACTGCATGACCATAAATAGCAAAAAGACCAATGTATTACGCTTGTTGCACGTGTACATTAATTATTCTTACGTCTTTTCTTTTTTTTCAATAATGAGCTAATATTTTATTTTTCAAAACCGATAAAAAAGAAAAACATAATGAACGTATTAGTAACTTGGAATTAAAAAAAGAAAACGACTGAACGTATCTTTTATTTTTATCAATTCAATTACGTTTACAAAACAGCATAAAAAAAGTTAAGTTTCTAGAAAGTTGAGAATAAATTAGAAGCAAACGTGAGATAATTCTCTATTAGAGTCAATCAAGCGATAAATATAAATCGGCTTACGACAGCTTTTTTTCTTTAATGTGTATATAATACAATGTATTTAAATAATTATTCGCTCAGCCAACTTTATCGTTTTGGTTCCACTTAGCTGGCCAACATGATATTACATTGCAATTCATTTGCTGAAACGGTAAATATTTTGACAGCGTATAACTTTTTCTTTAGAATGGAAAACAGAAGACGATTCAAATAAATATATTATTTATTTTAGAATTTAAGTTAAAGACTTTTACAAATTGAAAGTTTATAAAGGCAAAGAAAAAGGTTTAGATTCTTTACATGTAGTATTAATAAAAATTCAATAACTTGACTTTCTTCTTATTTCAGTAGAAAAAGACTGTAAATTGTTGTACATTTCGTGTTTAAACTACTCTTTATATAAACAAGGAAACCGTTAATTTTGAATTCAGGTTTTCTATATATTTTATATAAAAAAAATCCAATTAAAAAATTCCTTTTTCAGACAAATAAAGTTTCAGAGACAGTTGTGCCGTGGGCATCTTGCTTTCACTCTAACAAAGTCGTTTAGAAAGCAACGTTTCTGACAATGTTTTAAAATTCTATCTACTTATAAAAAAAGCCGACCTAAAGTATAACTCAACGCGCTTCAATTCATTTGGTTCTATAACCACAATTTCTTCTCTCCTCCCATAATTCATTCATCCAATTAATTTTCATTAAAACTGTTGCAGATCATCAGCAACACCTGGTAAGCATATAACCCCAACCACTGCATAAAACCTTCAAGATCGTTCTATTCCTACACTTTCTCACATACACACCTCTCCACAAGCAATTTCCAATAATACACCAAAAACTTTTTCATTTCATTCCCCGACGACCTAACAATGATGCATCTGGTTCCGCGTGCCCGTAGCCTTCCTTCCGTCTGCTATGACCTCACGCCACTCTCTCTCTTTCTCTCTCGCCTCTAGATTGATATTAACACTACTCGTCGGCCTCAATGACCTTTCACTGTTGCTGGTAGGAGCGAGAGAGAAAGATAGCTAGCTGCATCGACGCACGAGCGCAATGCATAAGGTGCGCATGATTTACGACTTCGCCGATAATGTTGCAGCGCACGTCGGCTGGCAATAGTGGGGATATAATTTTTTCTCTCTTTTTTTTCGTTAGAAACGTACGTGCCAGGATAAAGAGATGCGGTGAAGAAATTATAGTGTAAACGGTGGATCGCAGCCAATTCGTTTTCGTACGTGCACTAGCGAAGATAATACTCGTTTTGTTTTAATGGTTGGATTTTTTGTTTGCTGTTCGGGTATGAAATTTGTAAAAGTGCTTAGGCGATCTATGAAGGCAGTAGATAATTTTAATCATGATTGTCGCAAGTGTATGTGTAAATGAAATAATTAATAAAGAATACGTTCTCGGACGTACATTTTTGGAGTATAAACTTGATAACGCAGTCACATTAGCACGTTGAAGATGTAAGTTTTACATTGTAAAAACATTAAGCACATTTGATTTTAAAACACTTTGCCCAAGCCAATCAAAACCGCGCTAGAATGTTAAACTTCAACGAATGCTTTCGGTACCAAAAACTTTTCTGAATCAATTTCTCTTAAAATACTATCGGTCTTTCCCGAATTTCCCGTCCACGCAGCCCGGCCGCTCTTTCTCTTTCTCAAAGAAAAGCCGTTCGCGGAAGTCGCGGGCACACGAGGACAGTGTTCTCTCTTTCAAAAATACACGAACTGGAACACAGCGGTTTTTTTCTGGTTTCGTTTCGACGAGCCGGCGTTTCGTAATATTTTGTCATTTATTTACCGACGAGAAAGAGAGACGCATACACCGCTCGAGTGCGGCGTTTTTCACGAAAAAGCGCCGGAGCTGCCGTGCTCGGCTCGTCGATTTATTTTTAACGATCGCACGCGAACAGCCGCCGGTTATAAATAGACTGCGTGAAAGGGGTTTCGCTATCGTGATATTTCTTTTTTGTTTTTATTTTGTCAATGCGCGAGGCGCAACAATGCAGCCGCGCTATGCACTCTGGGTAGCGAAACTGTTTTACCGTCCAATGGTCAGGATCCACGCTGACTTAGCTGAGGTTGATTATCGATCGCGCTGAGAGGGTAAGGGCGCCATCTGGCGGGATTTAGAGGAAACTTGAAGACTGTTCTACGTTATCGGTTTTGGGTATAATAGAGAAAGTAGCGGAAATTTACAATGTGTTTTCATCATTCCATATTGTTATTACATCTTGAATTATTAATAATAAATAAAAAAATATTTTAAAATATGTAGAATTTTTTTTATAAAATTGAAGCTTACATGAAAAATGCTTACCAATAAAATATAGCACGCTACTAATTAAAATACTAATTAAACTACTTTCTTTTAATCTACAACTATAAGTATACCTTACGAAAACTACAACGCTCGACATGACTTTTCAATCCAGTTACAAATACATATTTAATTAAAAATGTATCGTTTTCATCTACCAACTCGAAACAAGATACTGATTTACATTCAATCTTCAAATAAATCATTAATCTCGCTGGCTGCGCTCTCAACAAAACGAAAAAAAACTCACATATAAAAAGAAACCCGAGCGAAATCAGTCATGCAAATTTCTCAGTTAAGACCTGCGATCGCGATAAATCAGAAAACCGCCGGCGCGGCGAGCCGAAAGCCTCATAATTCATGCCCTCTCAGCAGCGCGACTTTATGACGATGTCGACGTGCGGCGGCGAGACAGTGAAACCGTTCACTCCGAGCAAACAGGGCGCTGTCTCGCTCGGCGCCAGCCGGAATCGAAATTTTTGCAGCAGACTCGCGATGAAGAGAAAGAGACTGATCCTTGCCAAGTTTTCACCCAGGCACTTCCTGCGTCCTGAAATGCAAAATGAAGAAAAAAAATTAGCATGAGAATGAAATTGGTAGGCGCGAGGTTGTGCATGCGTAAATTGCGTTGTAGGCACATTGTAAATATTGATTTCTTTGGAGTTGGTCGAGTTTTTTTGTCCGCGTGTGAAATGGCTAAAGTTTCAACTATTCTTCAAAAAGGTGTAATTTTAATTTATGAATGAGAGCAAAAAGGCATTTAAAAATTTTTAAGAAGATAATTCATTATTGCCGTAAACAGGAAAAACTCAAATCGAATTGAAATATGTTGATATTTTTATACAATTTTTTCAAAATCTATAAGAGGTAAAATCATAAGTTCAAACTTCAACCTAATCTATTACACTTCAATAAAAGTAATACTTTATATTTGTTTTGGATTCATTAAACTGTAAAAATAATTCTTATCAACAACAATTGCGTCGTTACGCAATTATTATTATTATTCGTTAATAATCATTTCCGATTAAATTAATCCTAATAGTCATTTTCATCAACACCTTTTCAACATTAATAACAAAAAATAAACACACCTGCTCCAAAAGGCATGAGCCAGGTATCATCGAGGAAATTTCCGCCGGGCCCGATAAAACGCTCGGGCCGAAAAGCCTCGGGCTCGGCCCAGTGCTCCGGATCCATGTGAACGCTGCGCAGATTGCCAATTACCGACCAATCTTTCTCCACGTCGTAACCCAATATCGAACAATCGGCGAGGGCGCGATGAGCTATTGTTGTCGGGGCGATGTTCGCTAACCTCGAAACTTCGGCAATTGTTGCGTTCAGGTACGGCAGGCTGGAATGAAACGGGGAAATTTTGCTGTGGGTTTGTATATCGACGTGTGAATCGATGGCTCGTGGGTTTAATTAATGCGAAGCTAATTGTCGATAAGGTTTCTTTTTTGAGGATTTAAATTAAGGAAGATAGTGTTGGTGTGGCTTACGAATTTTTGTGGACTAATCGCGGAATTCCAGCGGTTCCTATGACGTGGTCCAATTCAGTCTGGATTTTAGTCTGTACATCGGGATATTTTGCTAAATATACAATAGCGAATCCTATTGTGTTCGAGGTTGTATCGATTCCAGCCGCGAAAAGATCTTTTAATAGCACCAGAAGCTGCAGTTCTGTAATTGTCAAAATAAACGACAAATTGCCTTGTTAATTAATAATATTTACCAGTCATGAGATATTTTGTAATTACATTTGCAAAAAGTGATCTTAAATGTATTAAAATTACGATGTACCATCGAACGAGGAAGTTTCATTATTATTATTTTGATGGTCAATTTCTTCAAGGTACTTATCGATTAAATCTCTCGGCTGTCCGTGAATTTTTGTTTTCTTATGCCTTTCCACTTCTTTCTGTAATGATAAATTATCCATACAGAGTATAAGTATTAACTTAATAAGCGTTTACGTTTAACCATAATAAATATACCAAAAAGTATTCTGACATAGTGGCTATCCTCTGTTCCTGAGCAGTGAACCCGGAATACTTTGGCATGATGAAACGCACAAAAGGAATGTGTTGCCACATTGAACCTATTGCGCTACTACTGCGAAAAGATTCTTTGAGTATCCGTAAAATCTCGAGCATTCCCGTTTCGTCTTTGGTCGGGTCACATCTATAAAAACAACAGTATTTTAACAAGCCTGAAAATACGAAGAAAAATAATATAGGTTTTAAAGCTATGATTTTTTATTTAAAAATTTGATTTTGACGACTAATTTTAATAATTTTACACATGACTATACGAGTTACCTTCTACCAGCAATCAAATTCCACAAACTGCTCACAACTGCAATCGCGGTCACCTCGCAGAAATCATGTACATCAATCACCCTGTCCAGCATTTTTTCGTTTATTATGTTGCATAACATTTTTGCATCTTCTAGCACTAAATCTTCCATGGTTTGCTTTCCAAATCCAAAGTCCTTTAAAATTTTCAGTAGAAACCTATAAAACGGAAGGAGACAATTTACGATAATATTCTTTAGACTTAAGGTTACATTCATTAAAATTTATAGCAATTGCAAAATTTCATTTGAATCGTTTAATTACGGCCTCGAATGTGAATATAAAATACTTCACGTAGCAAATTGGCCAGTCGATGTAAAACTGGTTTCGCAAACTATTCAAGTACAACGAATTTCAGGCAACTCTAGAACCACTTTGAAAACTCTAATTACATTACGCGAACTACAATATTTATACAAAAGCTACGCATTAAAATTTTTTCAAACTAATCACAATTTTCTTCAACCTTTTCTGCTCAGCCCAATCCTGGCCATCATTCAGCACAACCCCGCGCCTCTTGCCAGAGCATCGGTGCCGAATCTCAAATGTATCCTGCCGACCATCAAATTCCCGTCTTCCCAGAAAGTCAAGAACAGCAGCACGTCCTGATACGACGATTAGTGGTTTAGCTAAGCCGAGACGTACTTTTAGCACTGGTCCGTAACGTTCATACAGCCATTCCCAGGCACCGAAGTGGAAGCCGGTTTCTTTGATAAGCCGGCTGATTTGTAGTAGATTGCCGATCAGCGGCAGGCCGCGTGGACCTTTGAAAGTATGGTATACAATGTCTTTGTGACTATGTAGTATAGACTTTAATATTAGAGATCTTTCTTTTTATGATTTGATTCGATACCGCTTGTAAATTCATATATGCTAGCTTTTAACAGAAGTTGTAAAACGCTGATGTATTTATAGTTACCGCAATAAATTTCTAACGGTTTTTTTACATCACCGTCTAAATTTATAATGATTATGCTATTAACTGAGGTCTAATTAAAAGCAAGTTATATTACAGACACTCTCGAAAGTAAAATTCAGACCTCGTCTAAACACGACTAAAAAGCCACCTTAAATTACCGATTCGCACCACTTATCCCATTATCACAACGCGCTCTTCCGCTAAAAACTCCTTCTCCAAACCCACACACCACCATAACCTACCTGGCGGGTAATTCTTTAACTCGTTCCTCCTCCAATCAAGAATCAACTTAACTCCGAGAAGAATCCCAGCAAACACAAACGGCAGCCACATGGCTCTCAACCAAGCCGTCCAGGAACAATAGACACGCGGAAACGGATCCTCAGCAGAGCACAACCATAAACCTCCTCCTTAACATCGCCACCCTCGACTTTCCAAAGCTACACTCCTCCTTCGCCTCGCCAACGCGCACAGATCACAAAAGCGCGCGATTTCGGCTCCTCGCGAGAGCGCCGAGCTCCTAATGAAAAATCCCTCCTGCGGCCTGCACTCGCGGAAGAGGCGAGGAGATAAAAAAAGCACGTCGGCAAGCTGCACACGTGCGTGCATCGAAGGGGTACGTGTGATACTTTCACTGTAAACATTGGCCAAGCGGCCAGTTGTCGAAGGTCACTGCGCGCGCGCGCTCGGCGCGGGCTGGAAGAATGGCTGAGCGGCCACCGGTTTCGAATTGCCCGCGCTATTTACCTTCACTTTTAGCGGCTGCAGCGCGCACCTGTTTTTCTGCGATGCTTTGCGTCGCTGTATAACGGGCTTTGCGTGTGCCCTCTCTTTCTCTCTTTCTCGAGAGGCGGAGAGAAGCGCAGTGCGAGGGCTTGATTTTTTTTGTTTCTCAGAGGCGGTCGGATCTGTGTCGCGAGCGTTTGATGGGCTTTTTTATGGGTAGCGGTCGTTGACGATTTCGTAGATGGTTACGGGTGAGTATTTTGCTGGCTTGCGGGAAATTTTCGTTGCATCGCTCGAAATTTTCAGACGAGCTTGGGATAGCTGATAAAACTGATTAGACATTCCAGGTGGTCTCTTTGTGTAGTTTCACGTGACACGGATTTCGCGTCAACTCTGAGAATTTTATGAAGCCCGATGAGTATGTAGTTTGTAAATTATGCTTTTTCACACCTCGGTGCACAATTGTCACTCGAGTGAATAATGACCGAAGGCGCGCGTGTCAGTTATGGCTTGATGAATGACTCTACCGGAACTCAAAAAACCTATGGTCCCGCTCGAAGGCTTTTCGAGCTTTTAGGTTTTTTTTACAAGTTCCTAATAAGCCGTGTAATGTTGCGGGCGTCAAGCTCTAATTTAGTTAGTCGAATTTGGGACTAACCGTAAAGCTTACGAATGATAGCTGTTGCTCGATGAGTTAGGCTTTAACTAATTGCTGGAAGAGATCGTTTTGTAAGATGGTGTTGTTTTGATTCTTTAAATTTGAAAAAATTTAAATTTGATATAGTGTATAGCTTTTTTGCTTTTGTATGGACTGTGTTTATTCCGGAGCTACGGGTTAAGGATAAAGATATTACAGTAACAAACGGTAAGTACTTACGTCATTCAGACGCAATAATGACCCATTTCCAGAAATCTGGTTATTTTTACTTCCATGACTTATGAAACTATTATGCAATTGTTTGATTATCGAATGATTTTGCATTGAAAAGGATCGACACATTTCGCGTGTTTTATAAACAGTAAAAATAACGTTACAAGCTTTTTACCGAAAAAAATGTAATAACAGTAACATGATCTGACGTTTTCGCGTTTTAGCTTGTTATGAAAGAAACTTTGCACAACTTTCTGCAGAAAAAACTTAAAAACTAAAAGACTTGAAACATTGCGACTGTTGCTAAAAATTATAGTGAGTAAAAATTAAAAAGAAAATTAGAGTAAAAATATTTCAAAAAATTAGAAATAAATTTAATTATTGCAGAATTGACAAATAGTTGTTTCTTAATCTATTTATATATAAATATAGATATACAGTTGTTGCTCGCTAATAATTCTAATTACGCAGCAAAATATTTGATTAAATAGTCTCGCGATACTGGTGATATCTTATAATTTCGTTTCCGACGTGAAACTTAATGTGAAAATTTGAAAATCCAGCAATAAATTTAAATACTCAATAAAATCATATACAACGATACTAAAAACATGTTTCAAGCAATACAACCAGAAAAAAAATCCTAGCACACACTTTAAAGTAGCTCACTCAAAAATCTTGATTAAGCACATCTCTTATACCGCCGCGAAAGTCTTCCACTAAAACATTGATAAATATCACTTCTAGAAAGAAAACCTCTTCAAATCACTCATACAAAATAAGCACAGTTCTAACGAGCAACTCTCCGAGCCTACATCCAAGAAAAAGGCCGCACGCAAATCAATGCGCTCCCAATAACTCCCCACATGCCCCCCCCCCCAACAAAAAACAATCGTCAACGCCTTTTAAAAACCTCCCAATCCCTCAACCTCCATGAAAAAACAAAGGACCGGCATTAAAACTCACCTACCTCGTACCAACTCCATCCGCTTTCCTATCCATAAAACTCACCTCTCTCACACAGAAGCACTAGGTAATTTATGCCGGACGCGCTCGGCTAATAAACATTTAACATTGTGTCTTCGCTGGAGAAAATCTCTCCCATCGGCCGGCATTTCGCAGCTGCCGCGCGCGTGTGTGGAGCGATAAAAAGACCGTTCGCGTTCCTATTGGAAATCCGCTCGCGCGCGCGCAGGCGAGCAAGCCTCGGAAATACGCAATATCACGCGCGAGCGGCGCTTTCTATACGCGCGGTCGCTTTCAGCGGATTTCGTATTCCGCGCCTCCCCGAAATCCCCCCTGTTTGCGCGCGAAATTTCGCTGGGTGTGTGTGTGTGGGTATGCGTTTTTTAAATTGAGTGTATATGCGGGTTTGTTGAAAGTTTCTGGATGAAGGTGCGGTTTGCGGCGGTGGGTATGATATGGGTTTGTAATTTGAGAGGGTAGGGATTGAGCGAGAGGCGAGCTAATTAATCGGATGATGAGGACGTGCGTCTTGTTGATGGGAAAATTAGGTGGTGTTAGAGTGGAGTGATACGTGATGCTGTTCTGAGAAGCTATTAAAATGATGGATTTTGTGAATCTATTTTAAGAGGTAATAGAAATAGTGTTTTGTGAACAAATTGCTGCATTTTGGATTTTAAAGATTGATATAATATTCAGAAGATGTTTGGTAATGCTGGAATATCAATACGATATTGGATGAGCATTCTTACGATTTTATCTAAAATAGCTGAATATAACGAAAAGTAATATTTTCAAAAGATGGATAATTCTTATTCAGATTATAATTGTTTCCACTCAATATTCTCAGCTAAAGCATATTGAATAAAATTTTTCAAAACCGATCACAGAAACCGTAAACATCATTCTCGTAAACTTAAAATTTAGAAACTCGCCAGCCCTCAGTCAATCTCTCAAAAACACAATGCCAAAATCTCTTTCATTTTCACGCAAATTCGCCTTTAATTTAGTCGACCTTTCGAAAAAGCTCATTACCATCGCGACAATACTCACCGAGGAGAAAATATTTGCGCGAATTCGCGTGTTTCAACTTTCGACGGCCGCGACTCCAAGACACACACGCACATACACGTTTACATTCGCATTCGTTGCGCCGGTCAACAGCGTACGCAAAGTCGTGCTCGTCTTTTTTTCTTTCTCTTCGGGAGAAAAGTCAAAGTAACGATCTAGTATTCGAGCCGCACGCGCGCATCGCAGCGAGTTTCACGCGGCACGCATAGAATTCAGATCGCACGGATTTTGCGGAGGAAGGAGCTTTTACGAGGATAAATCAGCGCGGGGGAAAGGCCCGGAGTTTTCTAAAGTCATGGATTAGCGACGCTGCGGTTTTTTTGGGATGTCGTTTTTTTTGGGTGGGAATGTGAAAGAGGAATATGTCGATCAATTTGTCTATATATCTGAATATACTTAGTAGAAGAAAGAGTTTTTTATAGTGATCGAGATTTTGAAAAAATCTTATTAGCGAAAGTATGGATGGAATTAGGTTACGTGAGCGCTAAAGTGAACTCGTAAATGCTTAAATGCGGGATTTTAAATTTGCATATCGAGCCGTCGATTTCGAAATCATAACAAAATCTGTCAACGTCACAAGAATTCTTGTATATATCCAAGACACTTTCGATGCTCTACCTACGGTGCATTTAATCGTTATCATATATTTCCTTCATAAAAAATTTGTAAAATGTTAATGAACTTTCAGCTATCGTAAAAACGAAATTCAGTAACTATAGTTTCTTTTGTAATACATAAGTTAACCTACAAGGATCACTAAATTGAAACTGCCTTTGAAAGTTAAAATTTAATGAGGGAACGGTATAATAGTCAGAAGTTAAAATCATAAATTAAAATTTTTGCTTTTTCAATTACGATAAGTTCGACTTTCACCTTTTTACGGAAAGCCGAACAATTTTGCATTATGCGCACTTTGACATAGAGTTAATAATTCGCCGAGCTAATGAAGATGATCCTCCAGCCGTCGAACTTCGCCGTAGAAAGTCAACCTTAAACTTCAAGCGGTAGCATAAAATACTTATAGAAAAATAATAAGCGCGCCGTGCGGCCGATTTTTACGGCAGGAATTTCTAATTAACGATATTATTGTTATGCAAATCATTAGTTTCCCCGAGCGAAAAATGAATTTTCAGGGTCAGAACCCGCGCGCTATTTAATATTTTTTTAAAGCCTCATTTCCATAGTCGCGCGAACTCGCGCGCGCGCTAATTAAAAGTCCCTCGTAATACCATTCAATTAAACGAGGGGATCCGGAAGTTTTGTGCGGCTTTATATACACACACTTTCTCACAAGAACTATGTTAAGCTAATACTCGCGCCCGGCGCGGCACTTCTTATTGAAACTCGCACAAACTTCCGCAGCTTTCTAAGATACATATGCTCAAAGCCCATTCAACGTTTTATACGCGGCCAGATAAAAATCTCAGAGGCTCGGGTTTCTGTACCTGTCACAGAAAAACTCAGGCGAGGTGCGAATCGGAAAGAAAGAACGCCGGCTTTTATCTCTGGCTGGCTTCTTTTTCCGCGCAGACTCGAGGAAAATTTATCGTTAAGATGTGGGAGTAGACTGAGAGCATCTGAGGATTTTTTTTTCTTAAAAGGCCGGCTTTGGCAATGGCGAGATTATCGCGGATGAAAGGGAGACAGAGTGGAGATAAAGTAGGCAGGTAAGCGGAGAGAGGTGAAAGAAAAGTGCAGGCGAGAGACGAAGAGAAAAGTGTCTCGCGTAACAGTGATGAGAATGAGGCGCTGAGACAATGCGCTCCCGAAGTGAGAATATGATAAAGATGTGGCTTGCGTGCGAAGAGGAAAAAGGAAGTGGCGAGGAAGTGCAGTGAAAGAAAGAAAGAGTAGCGTGATGGACTGTTTTTTGTTGGAGCTGTATTGGTGGCTGTGCTCGTACTTTTATTTTCAGAGCATGAATTTTTGTAGTAATGATTTTTGATATTTTATTTTGGAAATTCTTTGAGGCTGATTGAGACACTGTCTCTAATTTATTTTTATTATTACTTTTTATTATTATTGTATATATTGAATTGTGCAATAATAAAATATATCTGAACATTAATTATCTATACGGGCTATAAAATTATGAAATCCCTTGAGATATATAATCAATTAATGAAGTCATTTAGAAAGAAATATAATTTAAATTTTAATCATAAACTTGATATCTGGATAGTTTATTATTTAATGCAAAACTTCAAACTAAAGAATTAACTCCGCTCTATTGATAATTTTATACATAAAGGGCAATTCTATGTTATTGATTGATTTTTTAAATTTTTGAGTGCATGAGGTGAAAAAACTTCCTTTTCAATTTATTTTTTCAATTAGCAATGAATGATTATTGTCCTAGAAATTAAATCTATACTTTTATT
>JAPYZA010003818.1:0-14698 GCA_030522685.1 Eupelmus azureus | reverse complement strand
CAGTATTTTTTTTAAATGTCTAGTCAACCTGTTTCTGTGCTATTACCAACAAAAAAATGACGATGTAAATTTTAATCCCAGCATCAATTACCAAAAAATTGTAAAACTCACACACACTTTACATTATAACTTTAAAAACCACATGGACTGATCCCTCCCAGAATCAATACCCCAACCAATCCATAATTAACCACGCGAAATAAAACAACAGCCCAAAGGCCATAAACCCAAGCTCTCACAGAGACCAGCTCCATCCTACGCGGACACATCGTCCACCCTCGGGATTTTTCCAGCCCTATAAAAGCGCCCCCACCCCGGGGCATCTCCTGTGACTCAACGGCTTGCGCGCAGCGCTTAGAAACAAAGGGCGAGTCTACGTCGCTCTCCTCGCAAGACCCGTGAACTTGGGTGTATATATATAAGGGTCGCTTTAGCGCGGGCAGGGCCAAGTGCCCTGAGCTCGCTCTCTCCTTCTTGCGCGCACGTGCTTCCGCATACACACGTATATATATGTATAGTGATATACATATATATATGCAGGGGAGCTCTGGTGCGCGCGCGGGGCTCCCTCTCTTTCGCTCGCTCTCTCGCCGCGAATCGATACGGTTCAAGGTCGAGGGTACACGATCGCGCGCTAGCGAGCGTCGCTTCTCCCTCTGCAAGCTTCTATCTCTCTCTCTCTCAATGGATGTACGTGTATGTGTATGCGTGCGTGTATATGTATAAAACAAAGCCGATGAGTCGGTCCTCGAAATTCTTCAAGTTTATTGTTAGGGTGGGAAGGAATAGAGAAGGGGATGGTTTTTTAGAGATTGGTTGATGAGGATGGGTGGACGAGGTGGCTGGTACTACTGGAGTACAGTGGTTGTTAATGTACGGTTGACTGATTGGTTGTTGAGAGTGGCTGGGGCTATAGCCTATTGAGTCGATAAATATTGCGTTAATATTTTAAGATGAGAATATAGAAATAATGGTTTTGGACGAGCCAAGGTGGGAATCGTTGAAACGTCTGTTATAGATTGATTATGGTTAAACGTTCCGGAAGGTTTAGTAACACCTCGTTTTATATGTACAGAGAAATATTTTAACAATGTTTTAGGTACGTATTTAATACAAATTTTCATTCTCAAATGCCATTATCCAGCTGTATCTAAGAAACCCAAATTCAAAAGGAACTACCATTTCTCCTACAACAGAATCATCTTCACAAGCCCTCGAGCTTACCCATATACTTACATACATCGTTCAATCCGCTGATTTCACTCGTTATATCCATTACTGCGCTTCTCAATTGTATACCCTCGAAAAGCGCGCGTTCGCTCAAGGCCGCGAAGCATCATTAATCGAAAAAGATTGGAGTGCCCGGCTCTGTATAGCCACCCTTCA
This sequence comes from Eupelmus azureus, assembly GCA_030522685.1. Lineage (NCBI taxonomy): Eukaryota > Metazoa > Arthropoda > Insecta > Hymenoptera > Eupelmidae > Eupelmus > Eupelmus azureus. The sequence goes on along the minus strand of JAPYZA010003818.1, from coordinate 13,312 downwards.
GCTTTCTATATCTGCCTCCTAGAGCGCACGAGTGCAATCAAATTAGGAAGCCACGCGTTCTTTCTTCGACTCGCAGCTGCCCCAGCGCGTGTGTGGCTATATACCCTATATAGCCCGACCCTTCTCAATGTCTCTTTGATGCTCCTATACATGCTTGTGTTTGCTTATACGGATTTTCTAGGTCGATATTGCGACAGTTGTTTGGTAAGTTAGGATGATAAAATTGTTTCGTTTAAAAATGATGGTTTCGATGAAATGTGATTGCTCGGTATTTAAAGATGAACGTGATCAGTGCATGGTCAGCGCTTTGATGTTTCTTGCTTTAATATCGCAACTGTGCAGCATTTCAGAATCGATATTTTTAACTATCAACCAATTATACAAAAAATTCACAAAATTCATAGAAATTGTAAAGTGCAACACAATAACACAGCTGTCAAATAACGCAAAACTCGATATTCCAAAGCTGAGTAACTCAGACGATTAACGGCGCACGAGCGAGATTATATACGTCGCACGCGCGCTCGCAAAGGTCAAGCCGTAATCAGGGGTCCGGATCGTCCGGCGGCGGCGGCAGCAGCCGTCGCCCTGACCGATTAATTAATTAACCCGGCCTGCTCTCTGCTCTCGCGCGATCGACGTCCTCATTATGGCCCACTAGAGCAGAGCGACGTCACGCTGGGTTATGGGGCTGTTATGGTTTGATTGAGAAATTTGGATTTTGGATGTAAGATGAGTAATGATGTGTATTTTTTTATTATGTGATGTGCGATGTGATTTTTTTTTATTGTGTTGATTTTGTGTTGGATGAAAGAATTGCCGGAGTGGAAAATTTTAGTGTTTTTCATAATCAATCATCGAACTCTGGAAATAAAAAAATTGAGACAAACAGAGCAATTTTCATATCTGGGTGTGAGGAATGATGCAAGTTCCAACGTTTAGCATCATCATTTTCTTAATTAATAAAAACTACTGTTTTGGCGTTCGTATTTGTTTTCTTTCGCGTTATTAAATGACGCTCCATTGATATCTTATTAAAGTTATCGCAAAATGATGATAGCATGCGCATGACGTTTAAATCCTTTCTCTTGCGTCTTATCAAAGTTTTCAACTTGACGTTTAATTTTCTTTTGTAATACGCGTCGGAATTTTTTCGCTAAAATTTTTTACTAACTCTTTACGTTGAAGCTTGTAGATAATTATAACAAATATGAGCTGGCGTAAAATTTTTTTAAAATTATAAATCATTTTCTGGAAGTTTTATTGACAAAATTTTGACAATAAAGAAGAAATTTTGATTATTTATAAATCAAGACGAATATGCCAGACTGACAAATTTAAAGTTAATTTTGAGGATGATAAAAATGATAAAATATTTTTATCTTCTAAAGTAGAATTTTGCAGACGATATTTTATATTTTTATTTTAAAATATTTAAAATCCGAGAATATTTAAACAAATATTTTTAAGTGTTAGTTTTTGCATAAAACTTTTTATTACTTTTCAAAAAGCTTTGATCCTTTAAAAATCAAACGTATTCTCCGAAAACATGTTGCAAACTAATAAAATATCGTAACTGCTTCAACGGTTATCTTAAACAAATTTCTCTAATCACACATTTCTGAAAATTTTTGTTGAACCGTAATAACGTTTTGCTTTCGAGATAAAAAAGTATCCTTATCTACGGGATATGCAAAATAACGTCGGCATATTCTTGTTGCCACGCTGCACGAAAAAAAATGTATTTAAAAAAAATCGACTTTTCTGCAGGCACGTAAAAGTTATCAAATATTTACCTTTGATAAAGAAATCAACGTGTTTCGTTTAAGATTAGATTCGCGTACTCCAAAATAACCTCTTGGGTTTTAGCTTTAACTGATAATAGTAATGTAGTTGCAAGTAATGTAGCAGTAGTCTATTCTAGCAAATGTCATGATAGTGAATGATTTATCAGACTTTATTAAAATTTGTTTTAATTAAATAATTGTATTCTGTTTATCAAAAGCAGCCATATATAACCTGATATAAAAGTATGGATAAAAACTAGCTAAAAACTTGTCAATAAACAAATAAACTACAACTGTGGTTTTTGTAGATTACCAGTAAATAATCTCTATTTTCAAAATTGATCACTCTATTACAAAATCTCAAAAATCGAACAACTCATCAACAAAAGAAAAATACGCATCCCACATCAACAATCCATAAACCTTATCAAACTCCACGCGCACAAAACCCAATCTCAGCAAAAAAAAAACCAAACTCCTCCAGTCCTCCATTCATACTCTTATCAGCCCGGCAGCTACACTCGAGCAGCCGCGTGAATGCAACGAAAATAACTCGCCTCGGGCAAAAGCCCCGAATAATTAAAAATCGCACATCGGCGCTCAACAGTCGCGCATGCGCAATCTCTATAAAAATACGGCATTGATAAATACAAAAGCCGCGAGACGATTTCGAAGGCCGTACATGGGGCTTCTTATCTAGGCGCGACTCCTTCGGGAGAGCCTCGTCGGCGAGGAGATAACCACTGGGCCGATTAAGCGTCGACGTCGCTCGGCTGCTTGCGCGCTTGCTGATACGCGATTGTTTGCGTAAGTTGGCGCGTTGAGGATTTTTTATATTTTCTGTGTTTGTTTGCTGTAATTGTGAATCATTGGGGTATCGTAATTAGAAATGTATCGGGTATTTTTAATGAAAGAACGGTTAGTAGTCTTCCACGAGTGAGGGTCGGTAATTTGTTAGGATGTTGTCTTTATTGGGAATTATGGGGTTTACATTTCCAGTACTTTGGAAAATTATGAAGTTTAAGTATTTAGTGAAGTGGTTCACCGTCAGCCCAGCTTAATAAAAAGACAACGCCATTTCGATCGTTTTAATTAACAAACGATAATATTTTAATCAATAAAAGATTATCTCAAACCCATTGCGAAATCAACCTCCACACCCGCAGCCAGTCAAAAACAATTCCCATTCCCCTCCCCCTGAAACCAAAATGCGGACACACCCCCCAACCTCACTGCCTACAATCGCTTATTTAATTCCGCGAAAAATTAAACCGAATTAATCCGCGCGCGAGCGGATCGATCTAGCTATAGGTATACAGCGCGCGGAGCAAAATTAGTCTCTTGACTCTTTTGTGTATATTTCTGTCGCGGTCACGTCTCGCCGAGAGATAGCTCGCCCGCGCGCAAAGACACGAGACTAGCCCGCGGCGCGCTCCATCGATTTTATATATTCAATTTGCGCAGAGTCGACGGGCGCTTTTTATGCAATCGGCCGATCGATGTAACGGGCTCTTTTGTCGGATAATTGGCGGGAATCTTGTTTATCGGCTCCGTCTTCCTCTTGGCCGCGCTGGGTTTTTTTTTTGCTTGGCTGGGGCTTGTGTACTTCCTGTATAGTTGGGCGCCGGTGTAGCTTGCGGGCTGGGATTGTAGAATTACGGGCTGAGTTGCTTGCTGCGGATCGTTTGAGCTGTTTTGTAATGATTGCGGGTGAATAGGAGAGTTTGTTTTATTTATAAGTGTGAAAGTGTTATATTTTTGGGCTATGTTGTATATATAGATAAACTGAAGTTGCATTGAAGTAATAATTGTTTTCTTGTGCTGATGCCTACGCAGCTCTTGGTCTCAATCAAAACTCCTCTTACATCCGCCAGCCTTCATTAAAAAAAGTCATACCCAAAAACTCACCTGAACAAGGAAAACCTAACTTCAAAACCACCTGTTACCAACCAGTCCGTTTCTCTACCAGCTCCTAATCAACAAAGCTGCAAAACTAGTTATATATACCCACGACGCTCTCATCTCTCAGAACACGCCTCAGCCTCGTGCATTCGCTCGTGATGTCACAGACGCGAGTCGCGCACAGTGATGTCATTGGGCGCCGCGGACAAAGTCGCATCTGCAGCGCGCGCGCTGACGCGCAGAAATACACATGCACGTTGTTCTCTCGCGGTCACTGAGCCGCCATCGTGCACGCATTTTAATTCAGCGGCTCTCGAGCGCCGATTAAATATACGACATTTTTCGAGAGCGAGCTGCGGTCGAGCTGGGACCTTGCGGATCGTCGAGCCCCGATGCTTCGTCTGTTATGCGCGTGGCGCGGTGCGGTGACGGAGCGAGTTCGGCGAAGTGGAGGACTGGATTGGGTGACACATTTTTGTGGATTGAGGTTGGGGAGTTATTTTTTTTAAATAAGATGTTATTAAAGAAAGCTAACGTTAAATTTTTGTCTATGCATATTTTTGTTCCAGCGCATAGTCTATATGCAAATAATTTAAATCGCTTAGTGTCATATAGATACGCATTAATTTTGAACCAGCTCGTAATTGCCTCTTTTCTCAACACGACTTATGTCTCTAAAAACCACACCCAACAATTAACTTCAAACATTTACAATCCCTCCTCGTAACGATTCAATCCGACCAAAGTAACAAACAGCTCGTCCACACCGGCGCGAAAACCCATAATTCCTGTCATCGCCGCCCAAAAACGACCCCCAGAACCCCAAAAATAAAAACCAATAATCCCAGCGCAAAGAAAGCGCAAAATTAAAGGGCATTAAGTTAGTTAACAATCGATAAATCATCCGCGAAACTGCGGCGGCTCTCGAGAGGCCGCGCGCATAAAGCACATCTTTTATGAATTATGCGCGATAAAATCCGGCGCTCGGCCGGTAAATAAATCCCACGCGGCCGCGCGCCATCAATTAGAGATGCCCACGGAGAGAGCGCGAGGAGGTTTTAACGGCTAGCCGGCCCTCAGAGCTACGTCACATGAGCGCGCCGGACAGCGCGAGCTGGTAATGATGGATATTGCCGCGTGGAATTCGCACGCCGCCGGGCGTGGGTGCACGAGGTCGTTGCTGGATGTGGGGACTTTGGCTTTATGAAGACGAAGCGGATGGGTTTGCGCTAGGTTGTTGTTGGTTATTTTAGGTTTTTTTTTTTAAATTTTGTGTGGATTTTGAGGTGTTGACACGGTTTTTGGCGTTTTGATGTATCAGAGTGTTTACTTCTCCAGTTATTTTTGGTATTTATATATTGTTAATTTATTATGTATATTGTGAAATAGTGCTGAAATGTTCAATCGCCGACTATATTGTAAATTATTCGTATTCTTTATTGTTTCGTGAAACTACAGAAATTCGCAAACTTAGCATACGCTCGTAACGTCAGCGTAAATATTCGAAATTCGACACGCACGTCAAGTATAGAATCAAGTTCTGAAAATTCGTGTACTACTTTTGCTGCGCCCAGCGCATTATTAGAATGCAACTACTTCGAAAAATAAATCAGCTCTGACAAAGTTGAAGTGTCGACTGAATTTTCGCCAAGTAAAAAAAAAACACTTGCTGCGGTTTCTTTATGCGAACGAGTTTCTGTGTAAATCGAGAAGGAGGAAAGTTACACGTAAATACAAAGTATTAAGTCTTATCAGCTGATTTTCGCTTAATGCCACGAATGTAGTCTTATGTAACGATAATTTAAGCATAAACGATACACGAGACGCAAATATGCATAATTGAGCATTTTATCGTGTCTTTATTTTGATCGCGAAGCATAATCTTTGTCAGTGTTCATTGGCTAATTATAAAACCTAATTCGAATGATTTAAATAGCACACAAAGACTAGTTTGTTTATCATTTATTAAAAGTAGTTTGTTTTTTACCTTTTAAAAATTTGTTTATCACGTATGAATTTATTTAGAATTTCTTAATTGATTAAAGTAGAAAAATTTCTCCTGAGATATTCATAAAATTAAATAAAATTAAATATCCCTCAACTTTAACACTAACCTCTAAAAGTAGAACAAATGTATTAATATTTGATATCCATACAGTGGACAATATGATACATAAAAACTCGAAGCTGTAGACAAGGAAACAAATTTTTTTCATTTTATTATCTGACAAATTTCTGTGATTTACCTGAAGAACAAAGTATCAAGATTTTTTCTTCAAAATTGAAATATTAAATGAAAAAAAAATGGATAATATTTCAAACCAATAAACTCACCCTCTAAATCGAACCCAAACCCAAAATCTCCCGCAAAACCGAAAAACGCAAAACTTCACGACCGACCCGTCAAGTATACCACAGAATCAATAACCTCACATCTTCCCCATCTCCTCACTCTACCCTCGCAAAAACCCAGCACGCCGAAGACCCACGCGAAATTGCATCCATCCACGAATGGTAATAATAAAGCGCGCGCGGCAGGGGGCAATTGTCGGATTATTGAGCAAGCTCGCGTCGTCGGTGGAAACTAGAAAATAGCCGAGCGCGCTCGGTAATTGGCTGTATACGCGCGCGCGTATACACACCGGTCAACGACTTTCGTTCTCTCTCTCTCTAGCACGTTTCGGTATTGCGCGATAAACGGCCGTTGCATAATGCGGCCTCGTGCTCGAGCTCCCGTACATGCGTCGCGTAATGCGAGGTAGCTTTATTTAGGTAGACGCAAACGAGCGCAGGCGTGCTTCTGTTTGTCAATTACGAGCGTGTGTATACTTGGCGGGCCGCTTGGGGATCGATGCCGCGAGGTGACTGAGAGAGAGGTTGCTTTATGGATATGTATGGGATGGATTGGTTGCAGGATTTTTTTTGCGCCAAGATTGAATGCGACGGAGCCTTAGTTGGCTGTGTGGTTATGGGTGCAGTTAGTGGTTCGTTGGTTATGCGAGTGGATTTGATTAGATTGTGGAGGATGACGGTATCGTGGTGAGTGTCTATTGAATCGTTATTCTTTTTTAGCGTCTGTCGCGTAGGTTCAACGGAACGTTGGAACGAAGTGCTTTAAAGTTCCGAGAAGAAGCACCTCTTTAAATAGTACGCGGTCTCGTCACGTGTTTGATAAATTGCTCGACGTGTACCGGGAAAGCCGAGGAGTAGTAATTCCATAAATCATCGTCTGTCTGGAGAATTCCTTTTTTTGCCAGGATGCGTTTTTTTCAGAAAGTGTTTGTCAAGATCGTAAAAAATTTGCTGCTTGATTATTTAGAAGATATCGCTGCGACCTGGATTGATCTGAAAAAAATTTGTTTAAATTATTCAATGATAATGAAATAACTATGGATTAGACGTTTCGTATATATGTTGTTTTATATATTACGAAATCTTATGGAATATCATTTACCATCATTCAGCCATCAAGAAAAGTGTCAAGCAATCACTTCAAACCTGCATTCAAAAATTAAAAGTTGTTCAAGGAAGAAAACGCTATCATTGACTCCCCACTTTTGTATTCATTGCGGAAATTCTGGAGCAAAAAGAGCACCTGTCCTTACAACCAAAACATGGAAACGTACCTCTATTTACATCCGATCAACGGCACAGCCAACTAACCGCTCACAAAACAGTTGCATCAACACCGAGCAATCAGCACCGAGCAGTGAAAAACATTTTCCCTCCAACGCCCACTGTACACTTCCATACCGCCGGGACAAAATTCGCGCTACACTGTCTCCTTATCAAAGCCAAACGCACACATATCTACATATGGAGCTTTACTCGCGATAAAAGACAAACACAGGCACGCAAATTCGCACGAGACCGGCGGATGGTGTATATACGGGGTCCTATTGTCGCCAACCGGCCCGGCTGTTTGCGCTGATTAGCCGGCCCGGCGCGATTAGAATTCGCGCGAATGTAATGATAATTCTGCGCCGAAATTCGCGGAATGCCAAGTGAGAGCCTAGAGTAAACAGGATGCGAGAGCTTTGGGATATGATCTTTTTCTTTTGGGTTCGCGTTTGCCGAAGTTGGTGAGAGGAAGGATTTGATGTATTTTTGGAGGCGTTGGGTTTTGGGGTTAGGAAAGAGTGCTAGGAGAGCAGAAGAGAGGGTTTGTTGTCCTTTATCTATTTTTTGATAATGTTGCAGCGGTGTGCAATTAACAGGATTTATCAATACTAATTATAATTTATGTATTTGATGAAGAAACTATCTAGAAGTAAGCGAGCGAATTATTTTTAATAATTATGACGGAAAATTATATCTTATCGTTAATTTGCTTTCCCGACTGGTAGCGTTGTTACGTATCGCTGCAAGAAACAGTGCTCTCTCAGTGCTGAAAAACGTCATCTCTTCCCTTATCTCTGTTTCGTTCGTGCATAACGAGATCGACATTTTGCAGACCAGTTTTTCGCTGATAAAAGCCGACAATTACGAATCGGGTTGGCACTTTCTTTGATTTCATCATATTTATAGTGCTTGCTCAGAGTTGAAGGCAACAAACATTAGTACTCTTCCAGATATTAGTATTAATAAAGAATAAATTTTATAAAATTATTGTAAAATGTACGAGCGCATCTGTTTTTCTATTCTATTTTTATAATTTTTATTATGATTGCCCGGCATTTGTATATTTTTATAAAAGTAAGTGTACGAAAAATGATTCATCATTATAATAAACCACAATCAACCAGCAGTTGAACAAAAATAATCAGAAAATTATACGAAATTGTTTTCTTATTTTAACACTCAATGCAGCGTGAAGCGATTGTAGCTTGTAGTTTAGTAGGTGTAATTTGTCCTTACTGCCGTGGCTGTCTGCGGCTTACAAGAGTTCAATTGCTGCTATTACAGTTGCAATTGGCGCTGTTACAGTTACAATCGCACTTCTGCTCTTAGTATGCGGTGATGCATAGTTGGCTTGGTCTTGAAACTACATACTTCGAGCAGCTCCAGTGCAGTAAAAGTATTATTATATTTAAATTTTTTACGAATCTACCATCGGATGTAATTTTTCATACAATTGACTTGTCGAAGTTAAGACAATCTTTTTACAAACATAAAAAGATAACCAATTAATTTTGCTGAATTATATAATAGCCGAATCTAAAGAGACACAAAGATTGCAAAATTGCAAAACTATTACAATCTCCGGCAAAAGATACGTTCGTAAAAGAAATCCGTTTATTAATAAACAAACACGCGCGGAACGTTTCAACTATATTTAATTTGTAACGCGGGACCGACTTTCTTTGCTTTCTTAATATCTTAATCTTGCTTACTTCGATAAGCGTTTTAACGTTAAAAGTGTGTAATTCGTCGTACTGGTTTTTCCGCGGTTTTACCCACTCATGACAGCTCATAAACGCAATGACGCAACTTGAAGCAGAAAAAAAAGGAGGCACCTTTGTCTCCTTTATTTACGAGTACAAGAATACACAAAACTGACGACCTCTGAAAGGACGCAGCTGAATGCTTATATTATGAATTGCGTATCGAAGTTATACCAGTAGATTGCCTTTCTTTGTTACGACCCTCTTTGGTTGGGATCATCGTATATGATTCGTCTATGTATGGTTTTCAAGTGGAATTATATTGAAGAGAACTTTTTAGAAATTTTAATCGTATAATAATCGATAAATACTAGTAAAAATATTGAATATACGAGTTTATATTTGAAAATCAATCCACTTATATGTACGTGGTAAAAATTTCAGCATTCGAAAACTGTGAAATGGCTAGTTTTTGGCCATTTTCTACCATATGCACTATTAACTGGTCATTAAATGGCTGCTAAATAGAATCGTTTCCTCGCGTCATTTCTGGGAATTTCGACAAGTGTATTTTGTGTTATCTTACAAAAATGAAAGTTTGGTGTAACAATTGTTAAGCAAAAAACAGACCTTCATAAGAAAATTTAAAAGATAACTCCAAATCTAATGTTAGTAAAGGGCTTAAGTTTAATAATCTCATAAAACAAGCGTAATCGTGTCATTGCAGAAGTACTAAGATTTTAACCCTTGCTTGTTCACCCTCGTTCGCCCTTTATCTATAAGTCTAAGGGGGAGTTCTAGTATCCCCCTTAAATAAATAGAATTAATTACGGATCCTGTGCTAAGGAACTTTGTCACTGATTACAAAATTAAAACAAGAATTGAGGTTTAAAAGTTGACAGCTGTCAAGATCAATCGTAAACAGGGCAAAAAATCCCCAACCGAGAGTTCTAAATCCCCTTGTCACTCCCCTGGTTCTAAATCAGCCTTACACGGATCAAAGGACCAACTATACCAGTTTTCATAACACTTGAGCACGAAAAAAAATACAAAATCTATTCCGCCCAGATCCTTCAGATCAGCAGCTACCTCAGACTCGCTCAACTTGCTTACAGCCGTGAAGTGTAACACGACAGTTAAATCGCCAGTTTTCACTTAGCGCGGGTGAGAAAACGAGGGGGAAGAGCGGCGACACCCCGGCATTAGTGGGCTCACGCGGCATATAAATGCCCTCGTGTACACGCGGGGGAGCTACTTACTCTCTTCTGCGCGCGCTTTATGTAATCGCGTGGTAATTGCAGCTCGCGCATGCCGATAATTATCCGCGTTAAACCAACCTGCACGAACTTTTTCTGTGTCACGCGCGTGTGTATTGAATTTGAGGTTATGTTATACTTGGCGGTTTGCCCGTTTTAGTTTATGTATCTTTTATAGCGATGAGAAGGGAACGTTTATGCTTGAATAGCCAAACTTTTCCAATTGGTATTAATGTTTGTTACGATCGATACAAGTGGTGTATTGTTTTAATTTACAAAAATAGTTAAAATTAAATAATGCCTTATTGTAATCAGAGCTTTAATTAACCCAACAGGAGATTGCTTATCTCGTTCGACTGTAATATAATTTGCTATTTCAAACACTCGGCGAATAATAGATTAAATTATTGAAGATAGAAATAGCCACGTGAAAAGATAATAAAAAATATAATTAAATATGGCCGATATCCGCTTTATAAATATTCCACGGTATCGTCTGCATTTGCGCTGATTGATAAATATTTTTAGATATACAAACGAGTGAATTCGCGCTCTGTTTCCGAGTATGTAGACATAGCTAAAGGTTGCCGCGATTTTTTTTATTACGCGATAATTTTAATTATATACTCCAATCGTAAATAAACGAGCACAGAGGATAAATTCATTCCCCTTATCAGAATTAGATAAAGGGGGAAGAATTTGAATACACAGTATGAAGATAAACAAGTTTTTTCTTTTCTAACTTTATATCCGTCGCGAAAAATTCCACGATAAAACTGATTCACTCCGCTCTAACAGGACTTTCATTCATCACTATTTAAAAAGGATGCACCAACTCTTAGCTCGTTATATTTATAGCTTTGAAAAGGGGAGCGGAAATTAAATGTGAAGTTTACAGCACTAGTACCGGGTGTTTTTTTAACTTCATATCAAGTATGGCAAAAGGAAATGAATTAACATGTGATGATTTAGAATTTATTAAGAACAAGTATTATGCTCAACTAATGAAAAACTACACTCGCGGCACGATAGATCATTGATAAACCGTTTCATTTCAATAACCTTTATTCAAGTCAAGTCAAAGTCTCTTATAAAAGCTGTAGCTTCGTGCAATGAGCTGTCTGACATTATCAAAGAGATTATGATTTTGCCGTTACTCCCCACCGATATGGTTGAGGAGAAACAAGCGAAGGGAGCAATAGAAGAGGCCTACAGGTAGTTTTCTCATAGCTTCTATAGAAATACTTATAGAAGCATTTGAAGATAATAATCCCAGAAGGGTTTTAGTATAATATCCAGTCCCTCGCGAAGATCTAACAGCGTCAACGAGTTGTAACGTTTGCTGAAGTCAAGGCTAAGACTTCGCGTGTTGGTATTTTTCGTTTTTATAGATGGTTACTTATTTGCATTGCTATGGGGATGATTAATAATAGTAATATAAAATGTTATGCAACAACTTAGTACGGCTCGTAATGTAATGCTTGTCTAAGGGGATCTCAACAGACTTGAGCATTAAAGGAATTTTCAATACTGTATGCAATTTGCTGATCGAGATATTGTATGTATAAATACAGAGGGAGCAAGTTAAGAATGTAAGGTGCTTTTTTATAATTTCTTATAACAAGCTTTAATCCACGGACTTAATTAAAGCTCTTGGAGTATTCGAGATAAAAAATTAGATAGCAATTATCGGCATTGGTATCGATATAAATGTCTGTTAAAGTCCATAATACCTTTCATTTCCGTTGTTCATTGATAAATCATAATTTAATTTGCATAATAGGCAGGCAAGATACTATTTTAAAAAACATGTTATCGTTTCAACTGAGCGCAGAAGTATTCTTAGAGGACTTTAATCTGCACAAGTCGCTTTTTATTAACGAAAGCGAAAAAATAGTTTTATTAACTTTATCATCCATACGCACGCCTAAAAATATAATGCAAAACAAGCGTGCCAGAACAATAAACCACTTCAGCAAGCATCACCGCGGTCAAAGTCCGATTACAAAAAGCAAGAATAATCACACATTTCAAAATAACCCCCTATCCTCGCATTCTCCAAGCGCCAACGTCCACGTCGCATCCGCGAATTCCTCATATCTCTCTCTCTCTCTCTCTCTTCCCTCTCTTCAAATTTTCGTCACCGATCCGAGCCGGTTCACAGGGCCGTCTTCCGCTGCATCATCGCACCCGCGGGGCGTCTCCACCTCTCCTGTCTGCGGCGACTCTCTCCTCTCTCTCTCTCCCAGATATTCTTGCGTGCGTGTGCGCAAAAGCGGGTCGAAGCAGCAGCAGCGTCGCCGCCGGCTGTCGTCAGGGTTCGGCAAGCACCGCCGCCGCGGTCACTTGCCCTCGCTTTCTGTCTCTCTCTCTCTTTCTGCAGCATCAGCGCAGGCACGCAAGTGCGCCTACTCTACTCCTCCCCCCGCGCGAGAAAGCATCTGAGAGAGGAGGCTGCGTTGCGGAGTCTGCGAGAGAGCGACGGAGCTAAGCGTGCCGCGGTGGATTTTACGAGCCGTTCGGGAGATGATGCAGGTTCCGACAGGATGAGAGAGGGGAGGGTGTGGGTTTTTTGGGGAAGGGGTGGGTGGGTTTTTTTGGTGGTTTTGTTTTGGAGGTGATTTCATGGGTGATTTCGCGAATGATTTTACGAATGATTTTGATGATATTGGGATTTTATAGTGGGTGTATTGACTAGATAATTATAAATTGATCTGATTGCAAAATGATTAATTATTTTAATTCGAAGATAAAAATATTTTGTTGCGAATTGCTACAATTCTGTAAGAAATTATTTTCTGCTGAAAATGGTGCATTAAAAGCGATTAAAAAATTGATTTTAATAGACAATTGTTCTAAATGAATACTAAATAATATTTTAACCGTTATTAATTATATTTTTCATCTTTATTTTAAAATTTTTGTAAAATAATCAATCAAAAAGTGTCAGACATAATTTTAATAGTTTACTCATTCATATCTATTTCCATTCCCTTTAATCGTCAAACCCGAAAACATTAAATACCATTACGGGACAATTGCG
>JAPYZA010003817.1:0-15372 GCA_030522685.1 Eupelmus azureus | reverse complement strand
ACTTTTAGAAGCTATTTTAATTTTTCTAAAATTGAACCAAAATAATAATTATAATAAATATTTTCATTTTCAGGTTATAAAGGTGTTGTGTCCCCTTAATGTAATTCTAGTACCCATCGCTCTTTATACTAGTATACTATTATAAACTATGAATTTCAATGAATTTCATTGATTCAAAGAAGATAGCTTTCGGAGTCTTTCAAAATTTTTGACAATTTTAAAATTTTTCACATACCCTGCAAGAACATTAGTAGAGGCTTGCCAATAGACGATTGCGTAGGCGTCGATGACCATCCACTCGACCAGGAATTTAATTATCATTTCAGTCAACGTGCAAAGCAATTATCGAAAATCCAATTGTTTCTCATTTCTATATATATATATATATATATATATATATATATATATATACATGAGGCTATATTAACACTATAGATTTTTATTATATTTTTCTTTGAAAGGTTGGCCCTTAAAATAAAAATATTAAAAAAATTTACTCATTGGATTTATCTTTTCTTTTGTTTCAAAAATTCTTTTCTCCTACAAATAAAAACAGGAATGTCTTCGTGATCGCGAACTTAAAATCTGATATAATGGCAAGAAGAAGGAGGTCACTTGATATCTCGATTCAGAGCGAAATCGCATTCTTAAGTTACTGATACGTTTAGGAGATTATAGTGGAATCGAGTTATTAGCTAGAACTATTATTTTGATTTCTATAGTTTATTGTGCATGCGCTTATTAAAGATATTAAAAGAATATTTTATACAGTTAATTAATGCACAAGTAGCTGATAATTAAACAATTAAATAGAAGTATGATAATAAAATATATAATTTAAAATGGGTAACATCTTAAATACAAGTTATATGCAAGTATATAGAAATAATTCCATTATATTGCATTTTTTTTTATTGCGCATAGCTGTACTTTATTGGAAATTAAGTGAGAAAATGTAGGTATGCTCTAATTTATCCTTATTAAATGATATTACAAATTATACGATAAAATTTGTAATAATGTTAAAAGTTTCATTTTAAACTTTGCGTTCAATTAATTTGAAATAGCTAGCGATATTTTAAAATTGAGTTTGAACAAGTCACAAAACTATCTGTAATATTATAAAATCATAAAACATTTATTCGCAAAATACAAACATCAATTAAATTTATGAATACTCAATGTATTTATGTTATAGTTTTATTATTTAAACAAAATTGTTAAAAAAATCGCATCTAAATAGCTAACTTCGTTATAACTTTGTTAATTTAGAAGAGCGCAATCGAATAAAAAAACGTTTCGCCTTATTTTTTCGATATCATCGCCCACGGCCCTATAGATACTAGAGTATCGTGAAAAAGTGGTATTAAAAAAGGGCGCAGAGAGAGGAACATAAATGAGACTCCCAGTGGCGGAATTAGTTTTCATGTAAAAGTGCTCAGAATTTTTGAAATATTAAAAAAAAAACAGTGTTACGCTGAGGGTGCCCGTGTACATATATGTATGTATATATAACAATAAAGCCTTACATAACGAATGTTGCTTTCAAATTACCTAGATACGGTTTTTATATTCCTTATGTTGTTGTATTTTTTTAAATTCAGTTTTCATTTTCTTTTTTCAAAAATAGATAAGAATTTAAGTTTAAACATTGCAAAAGCTTTGATATTTAAAATTAAAAATCTCATATGGAAAAAATGTACAATTAGAAAGAAATTCAAAGAAAATAAATCAAATCTTTTTATAATAAATTATGTATATGAATAAAAAATTTGTTGTTTCAGCTAGAAGTAACGTGGCACATAAATTTAACCTTTTACTATTAGGAATTAGGCCTTTTTTTATTAGGAATTTTAAAAACATAACATAACTATAATTATGAAGTTATTAAAAATAAAATTGTAATGTTTAATAAAAATAATTTTTTAAAAATTTGTCGTTTTATGAATAATTATTAACCTTCTTTTCACAAAATATTATACAGCATAGCATAGTTTCCAAATGTACATGTAATAAAAGACAATTTCAATAAAATAAATGAAAAATACTGTACTAATCACTCACACAACAAAAAATATCATTCCAAATGTCAAAATCATAAAGTCGCACGTCACGCACGCAAATGCATACGGAAACGTATAAACTATCCATCGCGCAAACAAAAATTGTTCCATCAAAACAATAAACACTGTCCATCATCACCGTCATCCATCACGCGGCACACCTATTAAATTGTCCCCGTTATTCCACGCGTTTCCCTGTATGCAAAAATAATAAAAATACTCCGGCTTTACGGAGCAAATGCTCCGATGCAAAAAAAGCGTGCCGCGTACGGAACAAAACATCGAGCTTGGATATACATATATGTATACGAAGCGATGCGTTCGACGACGATTGCAGGACAGTACAAAAATCCCAGCAGTACATAAGCCGTATCTCGCTGGCGGCACGCGCCACGTGATATAAAAAAGAAACTCACCGGGCATCGGCTTTTATATGTGTTTGCGCATTGCGTTCTGTGATACATTTGGGCGTTGCTTTCGGAGAGCGCTGGTATCGGCCGATAATAATTCTGTTGATTTGTCGAGCTATATATTGACTGCTGCTTTCTTTGGGGATTTTCGTATTGTAAATAAAAAATAATAATAATACGGGAAAATACGTTGTTCTATTTTGGTGTATCAAGCAGAGAAAATGTAAGAGATGGTAAAATATCAGATATGTAGGTAATTGTGGAAATGAATATATATTTTTTCCTTTAAATGAAAACCTGTAATGCAAGCCGTATATAAAACTAAAGCTGGGGTTTTTTCATAGAAAATTCTATTCAATGATGAAGCACTTGGTTTCAAATTTGTTAATTAAATTTTCGCTTTAAATAGTTTCTATTCCGTTCAAGATAAAAGTTCATTAATTAAATAATTAACGGACATTCCAGCAGCGGAGAAATTGTACTGTTCGCCAGTGAAACTTAACTTCAAAGGAGGCAAGAAAAATACGCACTTTTAATTTCCACAAAACGCTGATGTAACAAGATACGCGCGCTCGACAAAACCAATTTCAGACGCTCGCGCTTTGCTATTTCAGCGTATCAACGCCCAGCGCAATCTAAAACCGTAAAATTTCAATCCACCTCCGCGCGGGCGCCTAAAGAGAAAACACCGGCGCTTTTTCCAAGGAAAAGAATACCTAAAATCCCAACTCTTTTCCTTTTTCGCAAAACCTTTCTGGAAAACACCGAAAAAATCCGAACGCGAGCTCGAAAAAATAAAAGGGGCGTATACTTATCGTGCACACAAAGAAAGCAAACAAAAAAAAAAGAAAAATGAAGAGAACGAGCGAGAGTGAGAGAGAGAGAGAAAGCGCGAGAGAGGAAGGAAAAGGTCGGCTCAAGGAAGAAAAATCGAGCAAGCACGAATTTTTCAGAAAGGCGAACAACACGCTGCGACATTGCAAAAAGAAAGGAAAGAAAGAGAGCGTACACGAGCGAGCGAAAGAGAGAGATAGAGAAGTGTTGCTTGGAGGCTCTTTCATCCAGCTGGAAGACTGCGGGCATTGTTTTTTTCGCTGAGTTTTTCGTTTGCGCGCGAGCTCGCAGGGTCAGTTGGTCTCTTGTTTAATCAGGCCTCGTTAGCGCATCGAGCTCCTCGTCCTCTGGCTTCTAGTTTTACTTTCCTATTTTATAAACGTGCATTAATGCTGCAGGATCGTCTCAACGTGTGTTGACTTTGAGCTTTGACGCTAGCGACGTTTAACGTTTTTCTGATTTTTATTCTCTTTTTTGTTTTAGAGAGAGCAGAGGTTGTCGAGTTGGTGTATAATTTGCTTTAAAGAGATGGTTTGAAGTGTAAGGTTAAGAATTTTATTATTGAATTTCAAATTTTCCATTAAATTTGTAGTGCGTTGTGATTGTAAAATTTTACAAAATATTTTAATATAATTTTTTAATGGAATTTATTGATTTTTAAAGATAGATTTTTTATGTTATATTATTATTTTATTTTAATATTCGAGAATTACACCTTTAAAAACATTCAATTCACGTAAGGTATTACAATAACTTGCATAGTGGCGCTTTTTGAGAAAGTAATAAAATCTTAATAAAATATGTATCATAAATTTATTTTTAAACAATGTCTAAAATATATGCCTCAGTAAAATATTAAACCTATGGTTAAAGAACTCTAAATTCGTCTTAATCTAAAATTATTATTACAATGGTATATTTTTGGTGTAAGTTATTTTTTATCATATTAACAGAACAATGAATTGACAAATTAACAACATTTTCTAATGAACAAAATTTTTTTCGATATTGTTTGCTGAAGTAATTTTTATATAAAATTCATTTTATTACGTAGCTCTAAAGGTAAAGAATTCGAAAAGAATTTCTCAATAAAAATTTTTTAATGAAACTCTGATAAAATTCGTGAAGTCATTTTTGAAGTATTTGCTCCTCGTATATGAGCTGCATTACTTATTCCTTTTTTCCTGTAAAATAAATATGTAATCTCGCCAGTTTAATAATTTTGACAAAATATTCTGATTTTATTTTCTTGTTTATATAAATATAAAAAATATCCTTTTGCTTTTGTTTAATGTTTTGTATAATATTCTATATTAATAAATTTGAATTGTTGTATTAATAATTAATTGAAGTAATTAATAGATAATAAAGTGTAGTTCATTAAGACTTATACTTTAGGAAAAAAGCATTATTAGTAAAAATCCAATCACGATTTTTTTAGGTCTTATCACAGTATTCTCGTTATCTAAATTCTCTCACGATTGTCTCAATTATTTTACTGTTCAATCGTATCAGAGCTCAATGGGTGAGCAAACTGAGGCGAGGAATTTCCGCGATTCACTTTACTTACTATATACTTTTAATTATAGACTTGGACTTTTCTCGAGCACATGAGTCATCGTTCCAATATCAAAAGTTAACAACAATAGAGAAATAAAATCAAAAATCAAAACTTTTCATAACAATACACTGGATAATAATACCACAATATGGAATACGACATCGAAACAGCGGACAGGATCAATTTTTACAACGGATTAAGCATCTTTTTCATTGCTCGACGCGATAAGTCAATTATACGCGTTTCCCGCGGTCCTCACCGAGGAGATCCGCAGCCAATCCGATTGTCACCGCAAAATATAATGGCCGATAAGCCTTGCGCGCTCGTCGGCAATAACAAATAATCGCTGCGCGCGATTATAACGGCGCTGTAATCGCTTTATATTCGTCAGTAATTTGCATTTGTGGTCCGCGGTGCATTTTGGAATTGTTCACAAAGGAAGGAAAGGAAACCGCTTCCTCGATCGACGATTGGCTTGGGTTTGTTACGCTATTACGTGCAGGTTGCGTTGAAAATATGCGGGGAGAGAAAATTGTTTTTAACGATTAAGCGTTAATTTCTTTTGATATGATGCATTATCGTTTCGTTAAGGTATCGACTGCGCGTTCAGTTTTAGGGGATCGGAAATTTCGCTAAAAGCCATAATTTAGCAGACGATGACGTAGACTAATACGCGCTTAACTCGCTCACTTGCGCCAATTACTTTTCCATTAGGTCGCTCTGACGACCGATATAACGATTTATGAATTTAATTCAATTTAAAATTCGATTTCCGTTTTATTGACAGCAAGAGGATTTGCTGGCATATTTTCAATGAGAAATACTCTGGTCGAATGGTGACTTTTTTTAGTGGACAAGGCAAGGACTGAAAACTGATAGCACTCCAGAATAATTAAATTGGCTGCGAGTTTTATAGTGAAAATCCATAAAACCTGGATGCATAAAAATGATCTTGGCGTAGATATAAAAAATCAAATACTTGGCCTAAATTTTTAGTGCTTAAAAAATAGGTGAAAAGCATTTTGTTTTTGAATGCTTCGATATTTAACACTGATAAAAGTACTTATTCTATTTTTTTTAATAAAAATCTGGATTAAACATGGTTATGCTTTATCGCGAA
Source organism: Eupelmus azureus (assembly GCA_030522685.1). Taxonomy (NCBI): domain Eukaryota; kingdom Metazoa; phylum Arthropoda; class Insecta; order Hymenoptera; family Eupelmidae; genus Eupelmus; species Eupelmus azureus. The sequence continues at coordinate 9,384 of JAPYZA010003817.1, read as the reverse complement.
GATCCAATGATCATTCACAATACCGGTATATGGACAATTAATTACCACATTCTTCTCTAAGTAAAAGTTTAAATGAAAATTTGATCCCAAGTAAAAGTTCGAAATGAAAGTTTAAATGAAAAATATGTTTCATTTAAAGCGAAAAACTTTACCTGTAGAGTCTACAACTTCAAGTAGTAACATTGCTTTGTCTCGCATTGTTTCAGACGCATACGTCCTCGCCCCAACGGAACAGCCGAAGAAGTTCGTTGTCCGTGATGCAATAAAAAGCGGAATGCGATCTCACGATAAATTCCATTTCGCGCGATCATCTCCACCCTCTCGCAATTTCGCGATACACAGAAAGTGAACCGACGGGCGGGCGCTCACCTATTCCCCGTCTCGTTTACGTCCAATTAATAGAGGCGCCATGGAGTAGCTCCTGGATCGATTAATTACGAGCAGCAGCTATCTCCCATCCCTTGCCCTCTCTATCTTTTAGCCGCAAATTCTCTCTCCCGCTCTTCTCTCTCTTTACCATTTCGCTTGCGGATGTATATTCGCCTGCCTATCACCGCTGCCACGAGCCTTTTCCTCTTATTCTCGAAGAGTCGGAATTGCGTGATACGTCTCTAATTACGGAGGCTACGATTCGTTTTGTTTGTAATTATTATTATTTTGCTGGAAGGAAATAATGAGTTACTGGATCTTGCAGAGATCGAGTGTAAGTAAATGTGTTTATTATTTTGATAATACTGGCGTTATTACTATGCTCTTGAAAGATATCTAATTATTTCACTTTTGGTTATTTTCATGATGTGTTATTATTGTGATTACCTCTTGAAAGTTATCTTTGTACAAGATTAGAATTTTCTTTAATAAATTTTTCAATAACATAATGGATTTCATCAGATTGTATTTATAAGCTCTATTTGCAATCCACTAATCTAATTAAATTTAAAAACTACTACTGAACTTATGCGACACAGCAATTTTAAATTACATCCATTACTATAATTAAAGAGTAAATAAAACACTCTTTCTGCACCTTACGTCGATGAAAATTCAACAAGTATGTACAAGCGATTAACTCAGCTTGCCATCAAGATGCATGCCTGCCAACGGAACAATTTGTATTGTCGCCGTTCTTAACACGCATTCCGGCCATTTGTCACGAGCACTAGAGAAACGCTTAATATCCGTTGTCCAGTTTATCCATCATCGCACCAGATGCTTTCTAAAGTTTCAAGCACACAGCAATGCCAAATAAGCACAACAGATCCACAGTGCAGTCGTCGCAGACAAAATACCTGCTAGGTGGCGCTCCGAGCGCCGGATATGCGCGCTCCTCACTAAAGCGCTTCCGTCGCTAAGCGCACGTGCACGGTGATGACCGTGAGTCTGTCTCTTCGATATCCTGCACCGGATGGCAATTAAACCGTCGGTTAATTTTCGCATATATCGAGCGTATTGCGTGCTGATGGCTTTCTTCGCAAGGGGAAATCCCCGGAATAGTATCTCTGGCGTCCCGCTGTCTTTCCTGTGCTGCGTTTGTCTTTACGACTCTCTCTCCTTTCTCTCTCTTATATCGTTCGGCGCTTCTGCACGCTGCTATGCATAGTGAAACGGCGTGTCGCCGGTTTGTTTAGCTACCGCTTATATATATGGCGGGCCGCGCGAACTTAGCGGCACACGCGCACCGCAAACTGAAGGTTCTCGCTGATTTAATTGCAAATCTGCATGCAAAACTGTTGGAGATTTCAATTACACGAGCGGCTGAGCCCTCGTATAACCAGCCATAAATATATGTATCCCTCTCCTGCAAACTCGGGGGAGGTTTACTGGAGGGGATTTAGGCGCGATTATTATATACATCGTCTTACCCGTGTCAGGGGTGAATTAATAACAGTTCGGCTTAAGAATACATTAACGGGTAGGACAAGTTTTTCATTTGTTCATTAGAAATTGTAGAAATCTTATTGGATGCAAAATCAAATTTAAAAAATAGCTTAAACTTACGCGTTGGATAGATTCTGATGAAGTCACTCACCTGAAACAGAAAAGAATCGAAATTATTTAAAGAAAAAATTTAATTAATTTACAGTAATAGAAAATTTGCTGAGAATTATGCTTTACAAGTCAATACAATGTACAGTATCGTTAAAACTGAAAGTATCACAAACTCTCTTTGAAATGTACATCTCTCACAGATGTATTATTAACTTTTGAAACTAATACATTTACTTGTGTTAAATATAAAAAATAAATCTAGTTGATTATACAGTACATTATTAAAAAAATTTAGTACGAAGTTTGTCATTCTTTCTTCTTAAAATATTACACATTTGTTGCGCACATTCATAAAATTCATGAAATGTAATATCAACTATATTTTATTATTTTTCTCTTCCAAACCACTTTACATTGAATAAAATCTTAAATTTAAAAAGTTTAATGTCTCGTAAAAAACAACCTTTACCGCCAGATAAATCCGGCAATAAAATCCAACGTCGAATTCCCTTTCCCCCAAGAAGCCACCGAAAGCAGCCGATAAACCCGCGACAAGAAAAACTAACAACAAAAATCTCGCACGAAACCTCAACGGACGCGGCTGCACTTTCGATCGAGCCCAAACATCCCGTGCAACGCTCTCCGTGACTTGTTCCTCGGCACTTCGCGGGGGGAGGATGAATAAAAAAAAATTTCCCCGGGAGCTCTCTGCGCGTTGCTCGTATCGACCTGCTGCAGCCGCAGCCTCCGCCAGCTCGCAAATGAGCGAATTCCTCGAGGGCTGGAGCAGAAAGAGAGAGAGAGAGAGAGAGAGACGAGGGAAAAGGGTGACGCGGTGAATTATATACATTCGCGGGGGCGGGAAATTGAGGCTGGGTAGAGCCGGCGTGATCGGAACTAAATTTTTTATAGTGGCTTGGCTGCTTCAAGCTTGGTAAATAAGCACTTATACGTTAATCGTGTGGTTTTTTCGTCAGGTGATTTAGTAAGAATTTGTGTAATGAAATTTGTAGATAAGTAGCTTCGGGAAAACAAAAAGTTTTATTTTATAAAGTAAATATATAGCTTGATTTTCAAAGTTTATTATACAAATTTTAATAAAGTAGATCAAATTTTAATGAAGTATCTTAAAGAAAAAACTATTTCAGTTTTAAGCTTAACAGAATCATTTATTTAAAATCAACTGAGAAATTTCCTAAAATATTTACTTGAAAATGTTACAATTTTTACCGTGCTGTACTATAATTTTTAGGGTAGATGCGACCTTATCTCTTTTAGTTTTATGAAAAGCTGTTTTCTTGAGTTGCGTCCTATCCTTGTGAGGTTTCATCTATATTTTAAAGAATCGTAGTACACGAAAAATTTTTCTATTATTGTAGTGTAAACATGAAATAACTATTTTATTTAATGAAACGATCAGTGTATGAAGATATAAAAATACGAAAAGTTCGTATCATAAAATCTCAATACATACTCTTTTATAATAAAATTCAACTGGCACTATTGGCGTATACAGTTTAATTAAAACTTTATTTTTCCGATCCACAAGAAAAAATTGCTCGCTAGAATTCAAACATCGAGCTACTCTTATACCTTTTTTTACAAATAAGATCTGAAAGATAACATTCCAAAAAGTTCGTTGTTAAAGATCGTACGTTTGTTTTTCTAATTCTTTGCCTGAGATTATACGTAATTAATTCTAGTATATTCATATCGTGGGGTGCGCCATTTCATATAAATAAAGTTACTCGAAAATTCAAATTATTCAAATATGATGATACTTTTATTAAAACGAGTAAATTTGAATTTTATTAATTTTTTTTTAATACATGATTTTATTTATCACGTTTCGGATACTTATACACAAACTTCATGGTAGATTTATATATTTTTGTATATTTTGAGCCGTTTTACCTACATTTTTAATAATTGTCTACTGACATTTATTAAACTAATAAATTCATTATAACGTATGTGCATTTATGAGCGAGACCCCTATTCTTATTACGCCTTATATAAATAAGCCAAAATATACATAAAGAATTATACATTTTTTAAAAATTTTGAAGTAGATAATAGCATTCAAGTGGTAAAACATTCACAACAACTTTTTTTATATTGAAGTTAGCATTGGGCTATAGCGCGTTCAGGCGTATCGATTTGACTTTGTCAATTTTTAATGGCTGCACTTTCAACTCATAGATTATGCCATCTGCGTCATTTGCAGATGTGAAGCCTTAGTATAAGCACCGAATTTTTTAATAATCCGTATATTTTATTTAAGTATTACAGCGATCGCATTCTCACTATGCGTCGGATGTTATACGCGGGCGATCAAAGAGAATCAATTCTTTACATTCTTACCATTGTGTAAGTATGTACAGAATTCACCGAGAATTCATGAATAATATTTGCGCTAAATGTTTTTTTAATAGCAATAGCTGTTATTTTTTCACAAAAAATTGTATCGAGGTCGGTTCTTAAAACATTTTTTACTTTTTTATTCAATGAGTTCGATTACTAACGTTAATTAACGTTTTATTATTATCGTTATTTAGTAGAGGGAATACTGTTTATAGAATCGAACAATCGACGATTAAATCGATTGCACGCTTGATTAAATGCATTTGCAATTATAATTAGTATAATTAATTCTATGCATGACTTATGGAAAATGATTGATTACTAAAAGATTTAATTGCTACGAAAGTCTAGATAGTTTTAGATTATATTTTTATGGTATACAAAACTGAAAAATTTAATTTTTTGTACTAATCAAAATAAATACTGTTTTAAAAATTGTAATGAAATTGTTTCAAATTAAAGATCCGCAAGTCCATTGGGATAAAATAAATTACCATAATTACAATGATAATGTGTCGATTATTCAAAGACTTTTTCTTTAAAATTTAAGTTTTCATGATATTATAAAATTTTAATCCCTTCAAGTTTTATCAATAATTTCATACACTTGGAAAATCCTTCTTCAAAACAAAATCTGCAGTAATGAAATTAAAAATACTTAAGTGAATAAAGATGCACTGTGGTTACTATAAATAAAGGTTTCAAAATTAAATTAATAATTAACTCGATGTTTTTTTTTCAAGCAGGCGAAAATACAATTTATTTCAGTAGTCTAGAGCACGAGGCTGGAGAAAAAATATATTACGCGTTAAAATATCGCCAAGCCGGGGTATTTTAAATAATCTCATTTTTAACTTAATGGAGCGTAAATTATCGATCCTGTGTTCTAGATTTCTTCTTAAAAAAGTTCCGTGCTTTTATTAAAAGACCATTATAAAAAAGATTAAAATAAAGAAGCTTCCATTTCCTCGAATTATCGTTATCTGCACATAAAACTATTGCAAGACTAAAATTTCTCAATTACGTAAAAACATGATCAAGACTCACGCAAAGCTCAAATTCAATCAAGTCAATTTATAATTCAATCCAACAAAATATCCTCGATAAACAATCACAGTATCCCATACCTTCAATCACACAGCCACCACCTCTATTCATTAGCAAAAAAAACACACCACACAAGAACAGCAATCGATAAATCAGGCTCGAAGCTTAAAAATAAAATCAAGCCAGATAGGCAACTCTTTTTTTTAATCAGTGCATCTCTCGTCGCGGAACAGATGCTAAATACCTATATACGTCCTTGCCATCCACGCTGCGAGCGATCGCATTATTCTATCGCGCGCTTCAATGGCGAGAGCTACTTCTGCAGCAGACTGATTAGCGTGCGGTCCGAGCCCTTTGTGAGGAAAGTTACGCGCGCGGTCGCACGTTCGCGCAGCGTTAAACTTAACCCGAAGCCATTTGCCAAGGCCGCGTGGAAATATGGTTGCTGGGATGTAATAATAAAGGGTGGAAGCGTCTGAGGGTGGTTTGGACTAGATTGTAGTTTGACGATCAATCGTCTGTTTTGGTTCGATTGTTTAATTTATAGGTGGGTATTTGTCACGTGGGGATTAGGATTGACAGTAAAAAAGAGCGTTTTGTGAAGGAAAAGATTTGGGGGTTTAGGTAGGTGTTAGGTGAATCTTAGATTGTTTACGACAGTAGGAACACGCGATGAATTACATCCGGGTATTGTAAATTTAGAAAACTGTAGTTGAAACCTTTTATATTATTAGCACATGACAAACTTACTTTATACAAGGTATTATTTAATCTTACAAAAGTATTATTATTTTAAATTTATCACTGTCGAATAGATTACTATAAAAACTCCTTGTTGGAAATTCGTATTGGAAACACGTCAAGACTGGATGATAAAAAACTTCCAGAGCATCTGCGATACCAATCGAGTCCCTACGATTAATTCTCAACAAATACACCAGCTAATTCCATTCCGAACAATAGACCAAGAAATAGCTGCCCCTTTCAAGTCTGCACATAGCTCCAAGCTACCCGACAAACGCAAATAACCCCGAAGGAGACCATAGGCGTTCGCGCTCGCATAAATTATGCGAATATACCCGGAGAGCGCTAATATTTATAGGCTACTCTCGATTCCCAGCGTCGGGGCGAGCGGCATTTATTTCAGTATATGCTGCTCGCAAGTTACACCTGCATAAAGTTAACCAGCTCGCAAAATGATTGCTGAAATTGGCAGAGGAATAATAAAATTGCAAGCACCGATCGTCGTAAATTAGACTGCCTAACGATGTGTCTTCAGTTCTGTCTGACTTCACGCTAAATACGTTTGCGATCTGGCAAATACTATTTATTCCGTCTTTTATGTCTGCAGTTCGATCGAGGCGCGTCTGCTGCTCCGTCATTGCCGAGGGGAGATCCAAATTTCGCCGAGTCACGACGCGCGACAGAATCTGAAGTTCGAATCGCGCGAAGGATACGTTTCGTTATTGACTTTCTCTATATTCGTCTGCGCGTCAATCGAAGCGAGTCACCGGGATGCGATGTGTAAAAGTTTCATCGGGACTTCTCAAGCTCAATTTACGTCTATCAGTTTTCACAATTTTCCCTGGTTTGCAGAGAGTATTTTCTTTTGGGATTTGAAAGCGTTTCGCCCTTAAACAGCATAGCTTTAGCATCCATTTTATGCGAGATCTTTTCCAACCTGCGTTTCTCCTTTTCTCTGTACTAGAGTGCTTTTCCAACAAAGCGACTAAGTACGTAAAAGCGAACGAAAATTCCAATTTTCTTGTTCTTTTATTTGAGGAGCCGTGCAGGGATGGGGAAAATACTTCGATTTTGATGAAAATGCTCTGCAAATTTGAAAAAATTGAACTTCAAAGATATAGAGTCTTTTGCAATATTTCACCAGCTTTTAGGGTAATTTTTTGTAATATACAAAAACCAAAAGATAGATATAGATACTATGCTTCTATTTCAAAGAAAACATATAATAAACTATAGTAGTAATAACGCATAAATATTTCATATCTGACTTATTGGGGTAATATTTAGATATTGCTATGTTAGCAATATGTAAATATTACCCCAATAAAGTCGATCAACCAAAAACCTTACACAGCTCAACGACCCCAACCCAATAAAAAAGAAAAAAAAAATACCTGTAAACCTAATCCGGCAGCCAGGTCAAAAAGCGGAATCCAGTCGCGGCTCATAAACTTCAGCGCGCTGAAACCATCAAGTCTGCTTGACGCACCGCGGGAAGACACTCGCTTTTTTTTCCACCCCCGCAAAAGCCGCTCGCTGATAAAAAGCGCGCTCCCTTTCTGGAGGCGCAACGGCGCGTGAAAGACTCTTGGGATACGGCCCGAGACACGTTGCCTCGCTCTCGAAACATCCATCTTCGATCGCGCGAAGCCTATTGGGCCCCCGCTTCCGCCGCCTTATTACCACGCGCCGAAATTTCCATTTCCGCGTCAGACAGCGCCTGCGGCCTTTGAGCTCGCGCGTCATCCCCGCGCGTCGCTTTTGCGCCTTCTTGGTTGACGTGCTTTAACGTGGAGGGATTAGGGGATTATCTACGGCCGTTTAAATTTGTGGATATGCTGCGGGAGTTTTCAGGTGATATTTGTTATGCTTTTTGGGGATTGTGTGTTTTGGTGAGAATGTTTGGAAAATTGAGTGTGAGTCGGTCGGTTTTAGGGCTGTTATTGTTTGGATGATTTAGTAGAAAGTTTGTGATGTAATTATGGTAATGATTAGTACGAAATAATTAGTACGGCATAATGATTATATTATGTTAATTCTGAGAAATATGATAGTTAAAGGGGTGTAACATATATTAAACAACTAATATACGTTAGTTGTTTTAATTTTGATTATAACTATTTAATCAAATTTTTTTCTAATATTGATTATTATTGTGGTAAAAAAGGATATATGTTATATCCAATTATCATAAAATATAGAATTCTTATACAATCATTTAATTTAATTATATTACAAAATTTTTTATGTTTCAAAAGTTACGCTCTTTCAAGTAATAATCTCTAAAATAAAGCAAATTGGTACCTCATTATTCACTCTCAACTTTTTTAGCAAAATTGAATAAATAATAATGGGCAAAAAATGGATAAAATCAACCCAAATCAGTTTATTCATACCACCGAGAGTTTGTCAAAAAAAAACGAAAGTACCCTACTCACGATTCATTACATTATCCAGCCTCACGGTATACCTATCAAACCAAAATAAAAAGAAAGAAATAAGAGCTAAAAAAAGTCTCTCCTTTGTGCCGTCCAATTTTCCAGCTTTATCTTCCCATTACATCAGACGTGGCAGCCATCGATTCTCCAAAGAGCGACTCAATGGAAAACAAATTATACCCTCGCGTTCCGCATGATACACGCGAAGCAAGGCAAGAAGAAAGCTAGAGATAAGAGATCCGTCGATCCGTCGAGCAACTGTATATACAAGACCGCTCGCGCGCCCGCGCGCACACCGGAGGTATATCGAAATCCCTCAGCCTCTTCCGCCTCCACCTCGTGTATTACGTCGCGGCAGAACTTCAATGTAGTCTGCGCCACGACTACCCGACCCCCCGTCGATCGATCCGCGCTTCTCTCTGACTTTCTTTTCAGCCACGACGAGACGACCCTTCCGCGGCTCTTAGCTCGCGCTGAAAGCAACCGCCGACCAGAAGAGAATGGAGTGGCTTTAAACTAGTACTTGCTCCTCTGCCGATTGATTTTTCCTCTTCGGCCTTCGCGTCTTCTGGTACGGGAAAAAGCCTTGTAAACGGTCTTACTTCTTTTTTTTTTATATAAGAAGGATTCTCCTTTGATCAATCTGGGAAGTTGGGTGGTCTTGAGACTAATGTACTATAAGACGCCTCTGATGACAATGATCTTAACCCATTAAGTCCCAAATTGCAGAAATTTCATTCTTACTTTCGAGCTTGAATAATTTGATGAAAACGACAAAAAATTTATTGGAAAATAATCATTC
>JAPYZA010003816.1:0-15403 GCA_030522685.1 Eupelmus azureus | reverse complement strand
CCATCGTTCCAGTCAGCAGACGTGCGAAAGCTCGAGCCCTCGCTTCTACACCAAAATACCAAAAATCACATCAATCGGCGCCCCGGAATCTCAGCATAATTATCCCGCTTACTTGCGCGGCCGCGCGAGCTCGAGGAATTAACGGACCGAGACAATGCGGCGCTCCCCCTTATTTCGCGCGACACCTGTTTCACTCGCATACACATATACACACAAACTTATACATACACACTCTACTCTCTCTTTACGTGCTCTTTCCCACGATTAAATCACGCGAAGGAAGGTCGCGCACCACCTGTCGTACCTGCCTATACGTACACACAGAGGGACTTTATCTAGCGCGCATCTTCGCTGCGCCTGCATTCCGCGGGGGACGCGCTAGTATTTTCCTTGGAGACTGACTGGTTCTTGTAGATGGAATTTTTTTTTTAAGAAGGAGGAGAGTATTAGGGACGTTGACCCGGGATAGTGAACGCTTTTTTTGGAGCGGGGGGCAGAGATGGTCTTTTGTGCTGGGAAATTGAAGTTGATCGTGAGGGTCTGCTGGAGATACTTGAAAATTATGTTTTTTGTGTTGTTTTTTTGTGTGGATGCGTGAGGTTTCGTTGCTTTCTTGAGGTTCGCTTTTTATTGAATTTATATATTGATATTATTCATGGAAATTTAAAAAAATTTGTTTTGAACTTCAATGAAACGGCTTTTTATTTAAACTGAATCTACGGCTCTTAAAATAAGCAATTTCGAAATGCCAAACAAACTTGCACACGTCCTCAGGGCAGACGCTCATTCATACCCTTAATTTTTACACGCGGCAAAACAGCCTTAAAAATCGCCCTTAAAGCAACTGCCCTCAACTACACCCAACAAAGAGAGCGATAAAACTTCTTTCACCATCTCCTCCGTAGAAATTTCCGAATATAATTGCGCCAAAGTCGCGCTCCCAACCGTAAAAACTGAGCATCTCCTCGGCAATGTATAATCATCCTTATACATTTCTACGAGCTTTGACGGACTTTACGATTGTAGCGCGCGGCCGCTCGCTCTTTGCTTATCTCAGCGCGGGAATTGAATTTGATGACTGCTATAAAATCGTAATGCTCCTTCTCTAAGACGATTTTCGCTTTCGCATGTATACGCGTAGGCTCGTAAACGTATTTCTGTGCTTTTTTGAGGGAGCGTCGTTTAACGCAATTATAACTGCTTTCTCGTATTCTTCAATTACGAGCTGGCTTTACGATTCCGCTTGGATAAATGATTTTTACTGATTTTTAGTACGCCTTCACGCATGCTCTTAGGAATTTTACGTCCGGTCGTTCGCCTAAGACGCTCATAGATCCGCTTTTATCACTGCCGTTCGCCTCGTCCGCAGCCGCCCTCCAAGCAGTTTTCTTTGTCGGCCATTTTCCTCTTTCTTCTCGCTCCTCTAAAAAAAAAAAGAAAAAACATCTGCACGCAGTTCCGGCCCACGGCAAGCTGCGAGTCGCGCATCCCGATTGTCCCGCCTCGCGGGCCCGCGACAAAGAAAATCCATGCTCGCGCTCTCGAGGAAAACGCTTTAAGAAAAAAAAGAGAGCAGATGACACTTTTAATGCATAATAGGCAGAAACGCGCGTTGCGACAGTAAAACCGGCGTTTAACACCTCCGCGTCTCTCTCTCTCAGGTCAGAAGTCGTAAAACGCTGGAGAGCCCGTGAGAATCGCGTATTGCGTAGACCTGCTTTTCTTGGGCGCGGAAAAAATCCGGACCCTTAGGGAGAGAGAAAAATTTTACTGCCGTTACAATTGTGAGGATCGTTAATGTCAATCTCGCGAGATTTTCCGGGCGGGAGACTGTGTAAGTGTATAATGGGATTTCATCGAACGGCCGTAAAATTTTGAATTTTTAGTGCCGGATCAAGTTGCGGGATCGACAGCCGGAAGCGCGATGGGACAGCGTGAAACTGGCTTTCATTCGGGTATAATAAGAGATCAGCTGTACGTGAATGCGTGATGGGCCGATTTTACGACGGTGCTTTGTGGTCCGCGACTCTGTCTGCGGGTGATGGTTTGATAATCTCGTTACCTCGTGCGGTCGTTAAAGAGAGACATAAAAATCGCAAGCGCCCTGCGACGCCAGCTTGTTCCCGCTGATTTTTTTACTAGCCGTTAAGCATCGTAAACGTTAAGGACATCTGCAGCGTCGCGCGAGTTACATTCTGCACTCTATGCATGTGTCGTACTCAGCATTTTCCAAAAGTCTTGAGAACGTCGAAATTACCAAGCATAAACAAAGAGCGTCACACGTGCAGAATCAAACGCACGGTCACAAGGAAAAAAGCGCTTAGCGCTAGGGGAGCCTACGGCCTCTCGTTTTTCTTCATACATCGCTGGGCGCACAAAGAGAGATCAACCTGGCTCTCCGCGACTTTCCCGCCGTAGCCCGGCGAAGAAAGAAAGCGATTTCGTATAATAAAGGGGCACCCCTCGCTGCCGGCGCCATTTTCTCTTCTCCTCAAAACCCTGAGGATATACTGGCTTGTATATATACGCGCGCGGAGAGAAAGAAAAGTCCCGAGGCTGGGGAAAAGCGCGACGTGCCGAGCGACAAAGAAAATCGCGCCCCTCTCCCGGCTTTTATTCCCGCCTGTGTAAGTACATTGTGCTGAGACTTTCCTTTCGTGCGCGTTGCGGACTTTTTCTCGGGGTATTACCGCTCTGCGAGCGTGGAAAAAAAAGTATCACCGGGAGTTGTGGAAAATTGATTGGCGCTCGAGTCGTTGGAGATGGATCGCGATTGATTTTTTTTTTTGCATCGTTTGATGGCAGATCTGCCGTTAAGTGAGTGCGTTTGACACCGAGATTAATCGAATTTGAAATCGATTTATAATTTTGACCGGGTGATTAATTGCTCCTAACGTTAATTTCTCAAAGTAATATCGTTATTCAAAAAAGCCATATCTTGTCAAGTAAGTAACTACAACTACACAGAGTATAGAATACCTTCCGCAACGTCATCACGACACCCGTCCAACTTTAAAGGTCTGCTCTCAAGATGTTCCTTCTCCCCGCTATACGGTTTTATCCTAGAATTACATAACGCGTCAAACAAGCCAATAAAAATCGAAAGGACAGGTTCGAGCGCTGGCAACTAATATCCGCGCCTCGCTCGTAACCCAAGACCTCGGCTCCATATATCCAGAGGGTGGTCTCTATCAGGCAAGCCAGATGGCAGACGCCGCGCTCATCTCATCTCTCTCTCGGCGCGCTTCACAAAATAGATATATCCACGGGCGCGTGTCCAAAGCAGCTCGACCTGCTCTACGAAATGCCGAGCCTCCTACACGCACACTACCGAACTTTCTCACGGCTGTGTGTAAGTATTTGCTTTCTCATTCCGCGATTTTTCGTGAAGGCCGAGCGCCATATGGCTGCGACCGTTGAGGTGCGCGAGCGACGAGGAATAAAAGGACGCGCGCGTGTATATACTCAGGGATCGGCATATGGTCTCGGATATGCCAATAATAAGAGCCCGCCAAAATTTTCTGGATTTAGCTGAGAGCGCGGGAGGACGGGAGTGTTTGGGTAGGCAGGCTGCTTATCTTATCTGGGAGAGGCTGTTTATCGGCGAGGTGCCGCTGAGATCTGACCTGCATTCTTGCTCGACCCTAGCTCTGCTGGATGGTTTTCTTAAGGTTCTATCTAACGTACCTATCTTTTCTTTGCGTTTTCTAACTGATAACGCCGGACTTCTGAATGTTTCCCGTAGTCCTAACGTTACAATCTTTACTTTCAGATATACACTTTTATCAACGCGATACTGTATTAGCAGAGCGCGCTCTCAGAAATTTCCTCAACTCGCAGCCACTTTAAAAACGAGCCAGCGCGTAATTCGGCCCGAAAAAGTGCAATCTTGCCGGGCGAAATGTTCGTTAAAAGCAACGAGGCAATAAGTTCGCGCGGCCCGTCTTATAAACTTCTCCCAAGATGCATCTCCCCCGAGCGCAGCCGAATTTAGCGCGCGCGCGCGCCTGGCCCGGCACACCTGCGCGCGACTCTCGTTTTTTGCATTAAAAAAAATACAGGCAAAGGGCCCAGAGGGAGATGGAAGGAAAAAGGAAGAAATCAGTTGCTAATAGGTCGGCCCGGCCGATTTGCGCCGTATTCGCTTATATATACGTAGCAGGCGGAGGGACCGTTGGCAACAGAAATCCGTACGGCAGCGAGGAGAAAGAGAGAGAAAAGAGATCGCCAATGGCGATTCGTAGCGCTCGCACCTGTCATGTGTTATGTCGCCGGCTCGAATAAAAAGCCAAGAGGCTGCTCTCTCTCTCTCTCGGCGAGTTCTGCGACGGTGGAGCTTGGAAGGGCTGCGATTCACGAGTCACGTTCGGATATGTTTTTTTTGAGGAGCTGCGTAGTTTAGTTTCTTTAGTTTCTTTTTTCAAACGGAGTGTTTGAATGAAATTCGATGCGATTATTTATAAGGTCAATAATGATAAATAACACGTAACAGTAAAACGTAACGGAATTTATCAAAAAAAAAAAAAATCGTTAAAAATACATATAGCTAACGACCTCGACCACACCCCTTAAGCGACGCTCTTGCTTCTTTAGGCACAATATATTCTTGGGGGCTTCTGCGATGAAAAGCGAGACGGCAATGAATGCAAGAAAAGGCGAGAAGGATAGCCATAAACGCTCGCAGGTGTGTGTGTATATATTTGTGTGTGAACGTGCGTCTCATATACCTGACCCACAAAACGTACGTAGGGGGTGCAGGCTAAAAGTCTCGAGCGAGGAATCCTCCCTACATCACTCTTTGTTGTGGAAATTTTCGTATTTTCGCCAGGTACCGCAGGTTGCGCGCCGCAAGACGGTTCGGAGCGAGCCCTCTCGAGTGTATACTTATTCACGCGTGGGTAGTTTCTCTCGGGGGTGCGAAAGAACACGAGGAAAAGGGACTTTTCCTTCATGGCTTTCTCTGGGGGCCTCTGCGCGGAGGCGTAAACGAAATTCGGAGAGATCAGGTTGTTAGCGGTGACAAATGACGCTCCGCGGGAAGAGTCGATTTTTATCGTTGCTGGGTTCTCGTTAAAACTGAAAAAAGCGCACTGCACTCGAATTCGAATAGAAGGAAAGATGCTTTTCAAAAGGAATCACACAGTTAGCTTTAAACTTAGAGAATTGAAAACCGTTGCCTCAGCTTGAATAAAAATAATTTGCACAAGCCGCTTGATTACATCGTTGACAAAGTAACTTACGTTCGCTTAATGTTTCTGTTACAGATTACTGGCGTTCGCGAAAAATCTGCGACATCAGCAAAAAGTCCAGTTCCAGCGCCTTCGCCGAGGTCGTGCCCAGACCTGCACCGCAGCAGCAGCAGCAGCAGCCACAGCCACAGCAACAACCGCAGCAGCCAGAAGCACAGACACAGCAGCCAGAAGCACAGACACAGCAGCCACAAGCACAGACACAGCAGCAGTCGAGCCTCGACGACAAAAACCAACCGTCGACGAATTAATCGATTGCTCGGCATTCCCACAGAATACAAGCTGTGACCGAGGATGCGTATCGGAAAGGATTCGCATCGTCGCCTCATGTATATTTATTGCCCGATCGTGTCTGTGTGTGACTGTCTGTATCTGTGTCTGGGCGTGTGTGTGCGAACCTGCGTGTATGTGAATATATATATATATATATATATATATATGGAAGCGTCGGAAGTTATTTCGACAAGCTCGCGTTAATTGAGACGTGTATAACAGCCCGAAAGCGATCGATCCCTAATAGTATTAGCGTCGAGTTAAAACTACTTTAATCCTCTGTAAATATAGCACATATAACACGTGATTAATGGAGGTTTGGGTGTATCCTCGTGGAAGGTCGAAAAAAAGGATTATGCGTGCAAGGGATATCGTTTGCAGGGGGGCTTTCGCGCCATTTTTCTTTCCAGGAATCCTTTCACGCTTGTTGAAATATTTTCACTGAAAAGTTTTCTGGAAAGCAGTTGGCTATTTTGTGTGAGGAGAAGGAATAGAATTATATGATAAAAATTTTTATACTTTCTATTTATGAAAATGCTTAAAATCTTTTCTATAATTTTTTAACGGCTTGTATATTATTTAGTTATTATTTCTACAGTTTTTTGTAAACATTTTTTCTCGCAAACTTACTAAAATCGTGAACTCTGTAATAGTTAACTTATACTGTAAATAGCATACAAAACCACAAAACACACTTTTTCTTAACTCGCAGTAAACGCACATTCTCCGTTGGCGATCCGTTGCAAAAGTACGCTCTAAGGCTTCGATCCCAGCGAGACGACATGTAAAGAAAAAAAGTCCTTTCGCCAGGATCGACAGCTGGAACGTCGCAGCGTTTGACATCTTCGTATACTTGCTCGTTAAGCGAGTGCGACCTTCTATGACGGTATTCGCGCCGGAAGCTTGAAAGTGTCGATTATTCCGTAAATTGGATGCGACGAATGCAGCGCCTCCAAAGACTATAAATGTACTATTTACATGAAGAAATTGAGCGCTTGTCATCTCGATCGAGATGCTGAGGCTGAAAGCTCCTATGTATATCTCTTAAGTTTAGATAAGAAAAACGCTCTAGTCAAACAACTAGATTAGGATACATTTATAATAAATAAACTATTACATTTTTTATACTTATTTGTTATTTTTATTTATGTGAACAACCTTGAGTTTCCAAGTAATTCCTAAAATTTTGTCTCCATTTTACTTGTAAAATTTCCTTATAATCCTTAATTAACATTTATGTACAAATTAATAATATGCTAGAAAATTTATGGCATAATATATGTTCTTTATTGCTTATTTAAAATATGAGAATTAATTATCTTTTTCAACTATTTTTTTGAAATTTATTTAAGAAATTTTTTGCTGCTAAAAGTACTTGATTGGATAATCAGAATAAACTTTTTAGAAAAAATGGATATTTTAATAGCAACTTATACAAAAAGGCCAATCCTATTTTTTTTTTAATTTTGACAAAATACAAATTTTCTTGTCAGTGACAATAAGAAAAACGATATTTAAACGAGCTGTTTTATTTTATTTCTTTAAACAAATATCTACTGTACGTTGTATTTATATTTCTAAAATCATTTATTTATTCAGAAATTTATTTTATATATTTATAAAATTATGACGGTTCTAAGTTAGCGCAATAATTTATTACTATCAATGTAAATGATTTGTGTATAATGTAAGTTTGTGATAGACTGTTTAAAGTTTAAAGAAGTAGATGTTGTTAGATAAAATAAGCATTTATTCTGCACTTGTAAAATGATCTAAGCTCGTGGTTTTCCCATAAAATTTAGTTTCATTTCATACTTCACAGATGGCGACACCTTACAGCGCTCCCAAAAATATGAGATTCATGTGACATAGCTGTATGCAGGCACAGAAAAACTAATAAAAAACTAATTTATCAAACTACACTAAAAGTATGAGGGCATTTAACTTATTTGTAATTATTTATTCATATTAGAGTCGATCTGCAAGCTTGAAACTATCATTTAATAATAAAATTTCCTAGCATCTATGATAGTGACCATCTGTGTTAGATAACATTGAGTCTGTGATAAATTGTATGTTCAATAATTTTAGCGGAAAATTTTCATGACTTCCGAAAAACGTGTTTTCTATTCATTTTGATTATATTTTATATTATTAAGGAAATGTGAAAGGGTCGAGTAAATGTCCCTACGAAATATTATTCGGGAACCCAAAAATTATCCTTATGAGGAGTAAATTTCTTAATTTTATACAATTTACTCCTTATAAGGCGTAAATTTTTTTATTTTTAAAGATTTACTCCTTATAAGGAGTAAACTTTTTGATTTCACAAAATTTACTCCTTGTGAGGAGTAAATTTTAAAATATACTCTTTATAAGGAGTAAATTTCGCTAGTAAATTTGGACATGAATTTACTCCTTAACTTTGAGAGAGTACGTTTTACTAGAAGCTGACCCATTTTTCAGAAAAGTTCACTGACGAGTTTGTTAAAAAAAATTATAGGCAGAAAAATATCAGTATCAAAATCCGTATTTATCGAAATTACCAACATTATAACGTAAATAATTTTTCTTGAAAAAATTAATGGAAATTTTCTAAAAATCGGATGCTGTCAGCTTCTAGTGAAACATATAGTCATCACAAAAAAAAATTTCCAACTAGTTTCATGAATATTTACAACATAATGTTTGGGTTTCCGTAAAATATTCTGTGTACATTTGTTATAACGTACCTATTTCACTTGACTTTAAAATATTTTAATTATAAATTATAATTTCAATATAAAATATTAAATACATAAATATACAACTCAAGAATGTGCATGAGTGCTCTAAAATAGTTGTCTTTTAAGTTACCCATTTTTTAAGAATAAAAATTAGCCAAATATATGATTTCTTTCCCAATCTCGTCATTTTTAATCTTAATTTTTAAAAAGACTTGTAATAAATATATTATTATGAAATATTATTAAATGGGGTGCTGAGAAGCCGAAGGGTGTAAGTAGCATTTTAAAAATATATATATTTTTTAGATTCAATTGAATGCAGTTTCAAAAACAAATATATCTGAAAAAATCTATAAATCATTGACCAAGTTCTTTATCTCTAGTACTATGTCAGTACTCGCCTTTTGGACTCAAAAAATAGATTATAGAAGCTATATACAATGAGTTCAAAATAAGTTTTAGAGTGTTTTTAATAGGTATCAAAGTTGAGATTAATTTTTAATTGATAAAAAAGAAATTTAAAAACCTATTTCGCTAAAAAGATATGTAAGATGATAAAAAAATTCAATAATATAACTTAAAAATTAAAACAACGAATTTATTAGATTAAAATCCAATAATGTTTCAAATTAGATAAAATGAACTTTTTCAATTTTTTTTAAGATTGTTCAACTTTACCTTGTAATACCTTATTTGTGAAACTTGCAAAATCCATAGTATCTGTAAAAAATATAGTACATTTCCATACTAGTGCAAGAAAATGATTTTAGCCTCGTGCGGACGTTTATGAGCGTAAAAAGGCTACGCGAGCTTGAAATTATTTTTTCGTTTAATGGGACCTGATAGTCCTACTTTATCAACATGTCAAAATTATACATTTTTTTGACCATTAAAAAAAATGTATTGCGATATAAGGAAATCCAGGACATAGTTGCCCTCTGTAATGTTGTAGATAGATAGATGATGATGAACTCGAATAAAACTTTTAGATAAATGTGATATAATTTAAAAATTCAAGACCCCGTTAAATATTGAACCGTATTTTTTATATAAACTTTACAAAGCGTGATTTCTCATACGCTTTTTTATTTTAGCCAGCGCAAAATCGCGTTTTGCGCATGGAGTATTATCACAAACATTTTCTTTTTATTTCTAAGAAATAAACTGTGAAATCAATGGAAAATAATTCTTTTAAAATCGTCTAAATAATTAATATATAAATTTAAAATTGCATTAATATATATAATTTTATATTCTGTTTGTTTGAGCGTTAAAAATAAAACTAAAAAATGTGCAAGTTAGCACCTTCTATTGAAATACCATATATGACTATCACGATCCTATTTGAAATGAAAATGTTATTAGAGTCATTAAGCTCATTTTGACAAATAAAACTAGTTTATTTGAAGAAAACTTTCTGTATTTTCCGTATCAATAATTTTAAATAGCTCTTTATAACATAAACCTTACCCAAGAAAACTTCATTAATTTTACTTGTAGTTCAACAACTTTGAGTGATATAAATATATATACACATATGAAAAGGTCAAAGTACCTCTAGTAAAACATTTTAAAAAGTGTACTTAATTTTATCTAGTTATAAATTTATGAATCCAAATATTTTTTTAAAAATTCTATATTTACTGACACGGATAATAACTAGGGATTACAAATTATTAATTACATAAAACTATTAATAAACAATTTAATATAATATTAAATTATTACAGAGATAAAGCAAAATTACGATAAATATAATAGTATATTAAAAACAGTGGAAGGAAACTAGAATATTATAGTCACGCATTGAGCTAAAATGTGCTATTATGATATACTACCGACCGAAATAGAAATCTTGCCTACTGAGGTGCGTATATGTAAATTATACACACATCATATCACCAATAGCACGAAACCTTTAAAAAACTTTATTATAAAGTTTAAAATGGCATTAAAAGGTTTTTAAAACGTTTTGTTTACCGTAAAACATGCATGTTTTGGCAAATTTTCGGCCAGAAAATGATGAAAACTAGATTTTCAGAAAATTTACTTATTTGGTTGGTTACTACAGGAAGGCTACATTTACATAGTTTTACATTTTATTTGATTTTTTATTAAATATTATTACTGTTTATACTATAGTATTAATAATTAATAATATTTATAAGTATACATATATAATTAAAAGTCTCCGTGTGGGTTCTCCTAATTTTATTATTGTGTTATTTTTAAAAATTTGCTATTTTTTAATAGAAAACTTTGGGGCGTTTCCGTTCAGATCTACATGATTCTAGCCAAATTTGAAAAAACCTATTTAATATTTCAGTAGATTTTGAAAAAAGAATTTACCTGGGAATAAGAATTATTATTAATATTGTTCTTAAAACAGACGCTGGGTCAATTTTTTTCTTGTGTCATAACCCTTCCAGTCAAAAATTCTAGAGAGGATATTGCATTTGGAATCCACTGAAAACATGAATTAAACATTTAAACTTTATCTATTCATAAAAAATTGTCTACAAAATTGTTTTATAAAATTCAAATTGTAGAAATTGTACCTCAAATCGTAAATACGGATCAAAATTCTTGGCCGGTGTCCGATTATTAGAATATTTTTTAAGTGCAGCTATACTTATATTTACAAGTTCATGTAAGCAACCTGCATATTAAGGTTGTTTCTTTATTCCTGTAGTAGAATGTTGATATTTTCGACGATTAAGTAACAAAAATAAATAATGCCAGTTAAGCATTTCCAAATGTTCATTATTTCGAATTTAAAAAATTAGAGTATACTTAATAGTAAATTAATATTTCTTTCATTATATCGTATGTACAAACATTCTAATAAAAAGTTTATCGAAATATATGATACAAAATATGTAAAAACTTCCTAAAACTCTAAATTTATTAATATACAGAGAAAAATTCTTTGGAAAAATTACCAAACGTTTTATAAAGCGGTAACAGATCGTAAAAATCCAAAAAATTACTAAACTTTTTAGGAACTTTTAATTACTAAAGTTTTCTTAAATAGTATATTACGCACCTAGGGAGGAAAAATAAAGAATGTCCCAGATCACATGTAAATTGTCGCCCGAGGCGAAGCCACCTTACCCGGGCCGAAAATACCACTTTTGTGATTTTGAGCCGGGAGCGAAATAGTACTTTCGGTCAGGGTATGGCGAAAAATTCCTTTTGGATTTTCACAGTCTGTTACCGCTATATAAAAATTTTTGGTAATTATTCCAAAAAAAATTTCTCCGTGTAAGAATGATGTGACTTTCTCATCACTATCTTTCGAAATCATAAATATTTATTATTGTTTAATTCTAAATTATAAATTGCTTAATTGTAAATTTTGAGATTCTAAATTAATACGTAGCACTTAAATTAAAAAACAGTCTAAGGATTGGGGCTCTCCTCGATACGATCTTCTACTGTGAATACTTTACACATAATTTTTAATGTAAATAGTATGTCGTGTACTATGTACAATAATATAAATATATTCATAAAAGAATACAAAAATTTAATTAATATATAATAAAAAATAGAATAGCAAAAAGATAATAAATTAAAATTCAATATGAGGAAGTTAACATTTAAAACTTTTGAATACTGTTTTTATATTTATATCTGCTAACAGTATTACGCTTATCGATTTTACAATTTATCATTAGCAAACTTTTAATCAAATAAATCATAAAATATTCGTCTAATTACTTAGTTTCAAAGACATCTATAAAACAAATACAAGTTTAGTGCTTATAGGCTTACAACTTAATTTGCTTTCATTCCCAGTCCCACCAATTTCCAGAATTTGACCTCACTGTAAGTTCACCATCATGACGTTACCGCGGTTTCTTTTAGTTTAGCTGAGACGTCGTGGCTGGGTGATAGAAATATGAACATCTTTGATGGCCCTTACGTAAAATATAATAAATGGCTTCTATCTTGTTACGGTTTGTGGCCTTATCAACCAAGATTTCAGAAACTATCTACATTTTTAATTTTTGTGGTTTCAATGTGGTTTTTAACTATCCCCTTGGTAATTCTATTTTTTATTATTATTTTAAATTAATTTATTATATGATTTTAGATAATTAATCTGTTTTAAGAACAAAATTTTTTGATAATTTTTGCAAAATAGGTTGATGGACTGCCAAATGAAACAAGAATTGTGATAATGTTTGAAACTATAGTGACCTCTGTGACTGTATTTGGTGGTTCTATACAAGCTACAGGTTTATACATTCGAGTATTACAGGTATATAAATATTTATTATAAATTCTACTGTTATTTGATAAGAATTTCATTTTCAAGTATTGAACTTTCAAGATTACTCCCGCAAATTCACAAATTCATGGAAAAATAAATAAACAAAAAATATTTTAAAAGAATTTAAAATTTAAGTTTCTTTAGTATTTTACTAAGGTACTTTTGCTATAGGCAAACTGAAAAAATTTTTTTTTGTTTTTGTATTTTTATTGTCTTTTATCGAAAATTCATATATTGAAGCCTAAAGTATTTAAATCAACTTAAAAAAGGGTAACTTTGACAGTAATAAAACTAGAAAGCTAAGCTAAAATATTTAAATCAACTTAAAAAAGGGTAACTTTGACAGTAATAAAACTAGAAAGCTAAGCTAATTACCTATAAATTTAAATTATAAAAAGAAATATAGTGGTTGTCTCTGAAATAGAAAAAAGTAACTTAATTTATAACTTGAAAGAGACGGTATCACGCAAAACGCCATCACTGAGAAGTATTTTTTAAATTATTTTTTTTATTATTTTTTATACGTTGTTTTGTTAATATTATTAAAAATATTTGAATATGAAAGTAGGATATTTTAAAATCCATTGCATTAATTTTCAAATAAACCTGTGCGTACTTTAAACTTCACTGTATGCTCTCGGTGATACAAACGTTCTCTGGCCTCAGTCATATTTAATTTGGGATTAATTTAATAATTTTTTTTTTCAAATCACAACTAATACTAAAGTATTCATAAAAAGTATTTATAACATCAAATATTTATAACATTTTAAAGGCACTGAAATATCACATATCTTTATCATTATAGATGTATATCTATAAAAATGTGTAGATTGAGAGAAGATTTTTGGAATTTTTACAAAAAAAGTTCAGAAAAAATTACTATAGTTTAGGGGTAATCTAACCACATACTACCAAAAGTGAATTTACCAGATATCTAATGATTTTTATAACTTTTATAAAAGAAATTACTAGAATAAAGATTAGAATAATTCAATAAAATATTGTAAAAATTGTAAAATAGGATTATTTTTATAAAACTTCCTAACAAATTTTTATAAGGTTTCTGGCAAATTTTAGCAGTCAGTATAGTAATTTTTACAAAAAAACCTGTAAAGCTCTACTAGCGCTGCGTGCGCACTGGAAAAAACGAGCTCTTGCTTTACGACTTAGCGACATAACCTTCAAATATAATAGAAAAACTATATCATATTTAACATTTCTAAAGAAAATTATAATCGTTGGATTTTGAATAACTGTTATTTTGGAAAAATAAAGGGACATGAATAAGGAATATAAAGACGTTAATTAATAATTTACGAGATTAGTACCACGTACGTAGACTACTATTTAGAATATGATCATACTTCAAATTAATTGAGTGTTAATACAAAGAGTAACGCAATAAACATACTCGTCTAAGTTTTTTGTTGTTTTACCTAAACTATTAAATCTGTAAAAATTATATGCAACTAGTCGGTACAACAAACATGACATTATTACACATATACATTTATTATATAATAATTTTATTCTGCTGTTAGCATAATAATATAATAAATAGCGGGCGAATTACCTTTAATATAGGAATACATTAATAGACTGACGGATAAGTTCTATTGTTGTAAATTTCAGTTTAAAATCGTAAAACAAATCTAAATAACAGAAAAAACATTTTTAGGATGATGTTTGTTTACAGGTCTACATTTCTGGTAGTACGCCTATCTAAATTCCGCTGCAATTTTACTGCGATTTCGTGTTGTAAAACGCAAATTGCAGACCCTTTGAGGGGCACATTTTTGTGCTAAAATTGAAAATTTTCCGTCTTTGATTGTTTATAAATAATTAAATAAATAAATTTTTAAATTTTCAATCAAGGACTTACGAAGCCTAAGTACTCATTAATGATGGTGTAGAAGTTTATTCGAGAGCGATTGAGCCGAAAACGGTCGCGGTATGAACAAAAAACTGGAAGAAATTTGGTGTCTCACATATGAGACACCGCCCCTCAAAGGGTTAAGTGCATGCAGCAAAATTATGTTAAAATTGCAAATGATAAGTTCTATTTATAATGTCACAAAAGTTTTTACGAAAGTCCGACAGACAATTTCAGCATGATTACGCTATAGCATTACGAATCGCAGTGCAAAACGGCTATCTGCGGAATGGGAATAAAGTACGTGCGCGAATTTCATAAAAATTGCGACATGCAGCATTTTTGCATGCAGCAGATGCGTGCAGCAAGATTACATCAGAATTGCAAAAACAAAGTGCAATTAGAGAATAGTGCACGCGTGCATGCAGCAGAAATGAGCCAGAATTGGGACATCCACGTGCAAAAGCGCCTGCACCAAAGATGCACAAAAGTTGCAGCATAAAAGTTTTACCTGCAGAATAAGAATAGTGCGCCTGCCCGTGCAACTAAATTGCATGGAAATTGCGAAATATATGTGCAGTAGATGCGGGCAGTAGGATTGCTTTAGAATTTTGAAAAAAATGCAGATTGTAAATGTAATTTGAATAGTGCCAGTGTTATTCTTTAAAATCAACGGGCATGCTCCGTCACTTGTACTTTTCTATAACATCCATTCCGATAAGCGCAAATGCACTTTGTTTTTGATGCACGCATCTGCTGCACTCACATGTCGCAATTTTCGTGCAATTTTACTGCACACGTCTGCTGCACGTGTTTATCGTAGTTCTGGCTTAATTCTGCCGCAAGTGTACTATTTCTATTTCTCAATTGCACTTTGCTTTTGCAATTCTCATGCACTTTTGTTGTATGCATCTGCTACACATATGTATTGCTATTTTTATGAAATTTCATCGCACGCACAAGTGCACTATTCCCATTTGAAGAATGGCACTTTCACGCT
>JAPYZA010003815.1:0-17712 GCA_030522685.1 Eupelmus azureus | reverse complement strand
TTGTGCTTTATGTTTTAGAAAATTTTTATGATGCTACGCCAAGCTATGCAAAAGAGAGTATTTTCATACATCCTTTCGCGAATATATCTCTAGATATTTCCGTGTGGAAATCTACATTGTAATAGTTTTACGTATATTCTGATATTTTGTAATGTAAATTGAAGTTGGCGTCGTTAAATTTTATTTATTAAAAAAACGTAGTTTAATTAACTTAAAATATTATAAATTGAAGTAAAAAATATTTGAACGTACTTTTGATAATGAGTAAAGATACCTGTAAAGTATTACTTTACATATTTCATACAACCAATTAAACATCACGCTACCGTAAGATTTACAGATTGAATTATAGGCATTTGAATTTTTCTGTTCTCATTAAAAGCAGCACGTGTCACGAAAAAATCTTGCATAAAAGATCACAACTTATTTTTAAAATTTATTGGAATAACCTTTAGAAACCAGGCTACTTCATACATTGCGAATACCGAAACCATTCAGCGGCGATGATTTTATCGACTGCTTGAGGTAAGTGACTCTTGACTTAAATGCGGCTTGCGCTGAGAATTAATCAATTCACTCGAAACTGTTCTGAATGATTTATTTGAATTTGAGGAAAGAAAGTTTGAATTTTGAAGGCACATATCGAACCACTATCGCAATTTTACATTTTGTCTTCAAAGCTATTAGAAACCGAAAAAGACATGTATTTTTATGTAACACGATCGTATCGATACATCAAAGCTTTGACAAACCTTATATCAAAATGATCGATTAAAACAATCTATTTCCACACGACTTCATAAAAAAAAAATAAAATTCACTTAAAACCAATCTCTCATCAATCCACCAAGCGCAGAAAGAAAAATCACGTAATCCAATCGCAAAACAACCGTTCTCAACCTATCCCCCTGACATCCGATCGGCCACCCTCCCCGCGTAAATCGCAATTAACCCCTCGTCGCTCAATCCACAATCAGTCTCATTTTTCAACTTACACCTTCCCTCTGCCACCTCCTTGGCCCTAAGCGCGCCCAGCGTCACCGACGAGCCGCAGATCAGCCAGCAGAAGCAGCACCAGCCCAATAGCATCTTCTCCATTGGCACCTCTTCTCAAAACTAACCCTCCTCTCTCCTTCACCTTCGATCACACTCGCGCAGCGATCTCGATTTTCACCGATCCGCGCTGAGAAAAACAAAAAGAAAACGGCACACTGCACTCACAGGAGCGAAAGGGGGAGAGAGAGAGGCGCGCGCGCGCGATTTATCGGCCGCGAAACTTGGCCGTAGCCTCGCTGGCTGGCCCGTCACGTGCTCGCATTTTTCATTTCTCGCCGGCCTCTCTCGCTACTTTATTTCGCGCATTTGTCAGACGGCGGCAGCTTGATGAAGAAAATTTCGCGCTCTCTCGCTCTCGGTAGCGGGGAAAGTTCGGACTCCTCCTGCCGGCACGAGCGCGCGCGGGAGTCTGCGAGAGAGAGCCGCGACTCTCGTGCGCTCTCCGCGCTTACTCGTAGCCTCGGCTCCCCACCCCCGCAGTTTCAGGACACGCGCGCAGCCAGCGCGGCGCGCCGGCAGCGACTGCGCGCGCGACCTGGACTCTTCTGTGTGTGTATGCGCCGAGTGCGTAAGTGTATATGGAGTGCGGTGCGTGGGGATGCTGGATGCGTAAGGCGTCTTTTGGGTTTGGGTTTTGTTTGCGGTTGACAAAGTGGAGTGGTTGGGATTTGTTGGATGGGGGCTGCGGTGCTGGTTGGGCTTTTTGAGGGGCGGGTAAGGTGGGATTGTTTTTTTTGGGGGGTGAGGAGGGTTGATGGTTAGATGCTGTTGTGGGGAATGGTTATTGTCTGGGTGAGTGTCTCGTGTTTTGGAAACGGATTTTTTTTAAGGGTTTGATGGTTGCTTTTTGATAAGTGGATAAGTGGAGCGTGGTGCTCTTTTTGTAGATAAAAATAAAATTAGAAATGTGGAGAAATAATTTAAAAAATTATGTTAAAGTTTCATTTATTATTTTTATTTTTAAAAAACTTTTTGAAATATTATATTTTTAATTAAATCTGTTTCCCTAAAGTGGCAAAGCTTAAGTAAAAATACTTTTGAAGAATTTCTATGGACGCTTTTAATACGTTGTATTATAAGTACAAAAAAGAGTTACTTTGACGTTATATAAAAAGCAATAATGTAAGATAAGATATAATAGGGATTTATCTGCACGAAGCCGAAAAAGTATTTCACATACTTTCACATAACAGTACAGTATTATAGAAAATCTTATTCTTGTTAAATTGGAAAATGGAAACTCAAGAGTAGAACGCGACATTTAAATATTCAAGTATGTTCAGCGAGGACTATCGAAGATTGTTATCATTACCAAACTGAAGACCCAATATCTATTTTTCTGTCCTAGAATGATACTTTAGTAAAAAGAAAATTGCAGAACGTCAGATCTATACAGTTCACCTATACAATAAATCAATAGTCGCCAAAACTCTGCCTCCCAATCTCCCAAAATTTTTTCCTAAATTCACCCCCAGCGACAATGCACCAAGTAATTACATCCACAAACGAAAACAAACCACAAAACACGCTCCGTCCTCCCGGGGAGCAATTAATTTTTTCGACTGCTCGCCCCGCCGAGCGGAACTCGCTTCGAAAGCAAGGAAAAAAGCTCAGCGAGCCCAGCCGCGCCGGCGAAATCAAGCAAGTAAAGTTTCCAGTGAGAGAAAGAATCCAGCGGCAAGCCCCGACGCTAATTCGCAAATATCCCCCGTCCGTATAATTCGCGGACTGCAAGAACAAGTATAAATCTCGCGCGCGGGCCGCACGCAGTTTACGAAGAAAATTTCTGCAGTTTAGCAGTCGGAAGGCGGTGCATCATCCGCGCGCGCGGAAATGACGGAAAAAGCTTGCCGATTCTCTCTCTCTCTCTTCCGCCGGCCTCGATTCTGGGCAAAATGACCGACCGAGGGCGATATACTTGTTCTCTGCGCGACTATTTCCGCTCGACCGGAACAAACAGAGTCGCAAAAGACCGTTGGGTCTCTTTGCGAGCTCTGTGTCTATGGACGAGAATTCCGAGCGATTTTCGCAGCTGCCGCGTTGATAGCTATGGCTTTTATTTTTTATTCCGGGCGCGAAAAGTGCGTGGGTGCGCAGTTTTTTGGAGAGAATTGATGTAGCCCCGGCGACACGGCTTCTCGATTCTCCGAGAGAGGAGGATGCGTATTTTTACAGTGCGCGCGGAATTTCTGAGGAAAGTTTCTTCTGCTGTCCGCGATTTCGAGAATTATCGCTGCAGCTATTCAGCTTTTTCATTTTTGTCGTTTTTCTAATGGTTATTATATTACAAGTTTTTCTTAGGATTAACTTATTTGTCGAAAACTTTTTAGTTAGTTATTATGAAGCGGCAAAATGAGCAATAATATGATTTTGTTACGAGCTTGCGCCGACGTCTGGACATACACGACTTGTTCTACTGAATCGAGTATTCGCACGGAATCCATAATAATCAACGATATTATCAGTTCTTGCGGTAATAAACGAATTCATTCTTTTAAAAATAATGGTCTCTCATGACTCAAACAATGAATTTCCAAACAATAATATGGATTACGTAGGAATTCTCTGTTACTAAAGGTAATCGAATATCGTTCTCGTATCCTCTTACATTATTATATTTAAAAAAATTTTATATGTATAATAGTCTCTCTTCGATTCAATTATATACGTTAATTAATATACAATCGATAGCCTCATTAAACATTCAAAATTCATCTATTACCAAAAACTTTGAACAACCACTAAAGAATACGTGAAAATCAGAAATACGAAGTTTCCTTCATCTTTGAAAAAAGCACACTTACAAACCGATCAGCGCAAGCGATGAAAAAAAAAGAGTCTCCCAACGAGCAGTCAAACACATATGATTCTGAATACCTTCAAGCAGAAAAAGCGCGCCTGGAAAAGTGGATCTGTCACGCGTGCAGAGCCAGCTGTAAACGAGAAGGGGTCACTCGCCCAAGGAGCGACGGCCCTGGAGAGTGGAATATGCAAATTCTCCAAACACTAGGCGATAAAGATGATTCACCTACTCGTGAAATGTTTTTGAAGTAGTTTTATATGCGCGCGTCGATGGAGGCGATCGCGAGAGGAGCAGCGATCCACTGGCTGAGCGCGTTAGCATATCGACGCGAGAAGCGAGAAAGAGACGGAGAAATAGAGATATAGACAGAGGGAATGACAGAAGCGAGTACAGAGTCGGGAGGGTGAGAGGTGAAGATAGCGAGAGAGGCGGAATTTTCGAGATAGAGAAAGAACGGGAGAGCTACGGTCGAGAGCGCTTTTACTTTGTACTGCCGTGACGTTGATGAGTATTTAAATATTTTTGCATATTTCTGTTTTATGTTTCGTGTAAAAAAAAGGTGGGTTCGTAAAACTGAACGGCGCTTTCATTGTTTATCTTTTTTCTTTTTTATATTTTTCGGTCGCTAAAATTTATAGAGAGCTTCGCACGTACAAAGGTGATTATGTTATATTGTAGTCGAAAAATAAAGCTCGTTACCGCGTGAAATGATCGACTTTTTTTTCAGTTTGCTTAGCTTGCCAAATGTAAATTTTGTAAATAATAAATTACCAGCATTTTTCGCAAGAAAAATCTTTTTAAAAGGACTATCGCACATTCTTTTTTATTACAAAAATGTGATAAAAATCCTATAAAAGGTATGTTAATTTAACGTAGTTACGATTAATAATAAATATTTATTAATTTTATTATACCATGTATGCGCAACATAACTTTAGTATTAAATGTAAAATGTACAATACAATTAAATTATATCAAAGTTTCGATTTTAAATATTTCGATTTAATAAAGGCCAAAAATTACACACAACTGTAAAAATATAATTTTACCTAGTAGATTCTTTCACTTTTCAAAACAAATATACAAAATTTAATAACATCAGAAATTTTGTCCATAATTTCTCGCTTGCGTATAAATATCCATTATCGAAAATTACTGTTTATCAACGACAAGACAAACAGTTAATAATTAATATAAGCAACGAAATAGTAAAATGATCGAACGAATTCTACCTAGTGCAAAAAGCTTCTATCAATTCAAGATTATGAAAGAAAAATCTGTGTCCGCATGAAGCGAACATTATACATATTTCTACAATAAACTAAGCAAATATCGTAGCCTCATGTGCTTTATTAAGCGAATATAACATGAGATTATAAAGATAATAATATTAGATTGTGCAGAGTCATCGGCAACAAAGCGCATTGCGGGTTGAAACGGCGAGCGATGCAATGAGGTGCGGGCAAATTTTGTAGAAGAGAAAGAGAAGCCTGAAAAGGGCACGGATTTGCTCTATCATTGTTTCATGATGGTTTGAGGATGGAGGGCAATATGGTGAGTTTCGGATAAAAATATTTGATCGCGATTGGTAGATTAGGAAACAATACTGTGTGATTATTTTGGATTCTAAAATGCCTATGGGTTAATCTATCTCGAATAGCATTATTTTTAAGAATATGATAAACGTGGTCTGTTTAAATACCGTACAATAATTGTAAATTGATAATTTAGAATTTTATTCAGTAGTAGTAGTTTCAAAGGCAGAGTACACCAAGTAAGTCCTATCAGAGCGAAACGAGTTTCGCAAGATTGAAACTTAGAGGATTGCCAAATCTTCCACTCTAGTTCTGCGCCTCTTACGCCGGTTAAATAGAGTGATACTCGTGTTAAAACGTTTAACTGGATAGAGTCAGCCGCAAGTGTGTTAATGATTTCAAATAAAACGAAGACTATACATGATTGCTAGGATTCTTTGATGCAAATAATTTAAAATTTATATTGTTTACACTGAATTAATGTAGGTATCTACTTTATATTTCGTTCTAAATTAATCTGTTTATATAAATAAAATATTTCTTAGTTCAAACAAAATGGTTTCACATTTTGCACTATGAAGATATAGATATATCGAAAAAGTTCTGTAAAATAATCCTACAAAAGTATCAAGTTTAAAGTGAAAATAGAAAAATTCATGAAAGCGGATTTAAAACTACGCGAATACCGATTCTCTCACGAAATAATGGAATAGTTCGTGGAGCTTAAATTTTAATTCTTTAAAAATGGTAGTATTAGTAAACTTCCAAAAAAAAACATAATTCAAAGTACATATTCTATCCTGTTATAAATAATTCCTACATCGCTTCACAAATATTGATAAATCTGAAAATAGTAAGAAAAAAATCTGATAACTGTTACATTCCAACTTGAATGAAAGCCCAAAGCAACATATCTCAACTAACCCTAAAGAAACGTCAAAACCTTTTTCAATATCAACTTTTCCCCAAACCAAACTTCCCAGCCGCAGATTAACCGCCAAACGTAAAGCATCGGCGAAACGCAAAAAAGTGCTAATAATCGTCGTCGATATAACTAAGCGCGCTGTGCGCCACTGTTTATGGCTTTCATACCCGCGACGGCAGGGAAAGTTACAAAGTAAAGAGAAAAGGATTCGCCGGTCCGCCTCGACGCAGCACAGTAAGAGTAGCGAATCACTGCGGTAAGCTAAATGAGCAGTCATAATTTTCACTCTCAAGCGACACTCTCTCTTTCTCCCTCTCCCTTACCGTGTACATTTATCTCTCCCTTTGCTCTCCTTCCTCCGCCATTTGCCATCCCCGGCATTTTCTTTTGACTCCTTTTGCTCGTTTCACTTTTCGCCTCGCTCCGCTTTTTTTTACCTCCGCCAGCCGATTCTTGGCTCACGCACGCGCTCCGCTTTGGCTCGGCTTTCTCGGGTTGCGGATGCTCGCTTACGCGCAAACGAAAGCCGGCTGTTTAAGGCGCGCTAAGTGGGCGGGTCTTTGACTTTGAAAAGATTATATCATTGGCTTCTCTTTGGAGGCTTGTGCTTCTTGGATTTTAAAGCTCCTTAATGAGAAGTGAGAAACAGTTAATTGAGGGCATTGACGAGGAGGCGCTGTTCTGGATTTCTTTGCCGGGTAGCGCGCGGCGTTTATCTAGGGGCGTTTGTAGAGTGATAGTATCTGAATTGAAATAAAATGAAAGGGGGTAGAGTAAAATAAAGTGAAATAAAATTGTTTAAATCTATCTTTATTCGATAAGATTATTGTATCTGTTCAATAAAATATTATATTCTCGAATCGATTTGGAACTGGACTTTATACACATATTGTTTATATTAAAGTTTTTTACTTTGTGATTTGATCTCTAGAACTAAAGAAGTGAGTATTGAGAATCAAGAATTATAAAATTTTATAATATGATACGCGTTTACAATATTTAAATCGTTTATTAATTTTTGTCAAAATACTGTTTCTAGTTAGTTTATAAATTTTATATTATTAACAAATTAACATACCAAGTTTGCCGTTAACTTATTCAAGAATATATCCATCTGGGCTCTTAACGTTTATTATCTTAGATTTCTCCAAAGAATTCTTTGTGATTTACGATAAAAGTATCGGATATGGGTAACCCTTAGAGATAAAGGCATTTAAGGATACCTATGTAGGACATGTGGGCACTAAATTTGAATCTGGGATATGCTCTGTGCGCGTTTCTATCGATTCTAGCATTCGAGAATTTCGCGATTTTGAAACACTGAAAATTGCTTTTTTAATAAAATGCTTTTGAATAGCTCCACTTTGCATAGATTGCGTTTCTAGTATTGCAGTGAATAATTATATGAATTTAGTAGGATAAAATTAATATTTAATTACAAAACAGTCAGAAAATCTTAAAGTTTTGAATTTAAGTAAGAAGTGAATAATTAATTGTTTTAAGAAAAATATTTTTCCATGATAATCAATAAGTAGATTTTATAATTTTTTATTTTTTCTAAGATTTACCATTTATAATTTTCTATTAATAAAGAAGTTTGATGAATTAAAAATTTCATGATACTTAATAATTTGACAGTGAGTTATAATAATAGAAATTCTCATGTTACAAATTTCTTATTAAATAATAAATTTAGATAATTCCGAAAGGATAAGATCTTATATTAGATATTTAAAAATAACTTGATCAACTTAATATTCAATTTATAATTTTGCATAAATGACGAATAAAAGCAACGTAAATTCCCGAAAATATTAAACCTTTTTTAATAAAAACTTGCATTTAAACAGATTCCCATGGATAACCCGGATGAATTTCTTAGCCAAGGAATTTGCTTGAAGGGCGGATCCATCGAGTTTGAATCCGCGCAGTTTGAATATTCCAGAATTTGCAGCGAATACGAGTCGCTGAAAGAAGCAGCGGCTTTTACCAAGACCTTCGGTCCGGAAATTCAAACCCGCATAAAACGTCTAAGTAAATTTCTTAATGGGAGAAAGTACTGAACTTTCAATAAAAAGTTGCGAACAAATCAATGTATTTTTTCAAGAATGTTCACTTACATTTTTATGGCTTTTTAAAAGCATTAAGTTATAATTTTTTTATGGTTCGTGGATGAGAGGACAATGGCAATTGAATGTCAGAGTTCTCGCAATATAGAACACTTGGAATATTTTTACGCTCAAATGTTTTATATGGATTGATTTAAAATTCAATTTTGCGATGGAAATGTTGGCTAATATTTATTTTTTGCTTGAATACTTAAAAAAATTAAATTATTTTTAAAATGTATGCCAGGTATTTAAAAGTTACGATAAAAAAGGAACTTTCTTAAAACATCAATTAGTAATTTTAAATATGACAGAATCATTGAGACGGCTATTTTAGTTGTAAATTTGCCTAATTTCTCTCCATTTGTTGAAATTGAGCAGAACTTTGTTATTATAAATTTGTATTGTGTACTTTTATACTACAGCTTACTCTGTAATACAAAGTCAGAATTTCAGAGTTAAAGCTACACTTGACCCAGGGTTATAAATGAGTATTTACTTCTTGTTCTGAACCAGCTCAACTGCGATTATTTGCTTTAAGAATAAACTTTCTCTGGAATTATACTCTGTTAAATAAATAAAAACATTAAAAATACCAATTTTCCGCCCGTAGAATTTTAGTTTTCCCGAAAACAGCTCGAAATCTAAGTCACCGGAATAATTTTTATATCAAAGAATCACAGCGAATCAAAGAAAAACTTGAGCTTATTCGATCGAAAGCAGTATTTATCCACGTGGAAAACTGTTATTTTTAATATTTGTGTTTATTATCCTAGAATCCAAGGACAAAGTATCATAGAGACATAAATAAATATACAGAGACCAAATACAAAAATCCAAATAAAAACACTCAACCAGAAATCTTTCCGCACACTCGCCATCGTTTACCATCAACTTTCAATTATATCCTCCCCAAACACTATCCTCAGTTTGAAAATTTCGCGCGCAAGCTCGAATAATCCCACAGCCGCCCAGCTGATTTAGCCACTCCATATAACTGCATCCAGTTTACAAAGGAACAGTCCCTAGAAGACGCAGCGGGTACGCTTCGGCATAAATAACGTCCGTGCGCCTCGTGGAGTATTCGATTTCTCACGACACGGCAGCGAAGGGAGCAATCGAGACTGGAACGATGGAGGCGGTGACAGTGGAAGTTGCTGATGGCGCAGAACCAACAACAACGCCGGCTGTATTGCAAGCGCCGTGGTTAAAGTCAACGGAACGGACACGTTTCTCTCTCTATCTCTATCTCTCTCTCTGTGTCTCTCTGGCTCTTTGGCTCTCTGAGTCTTCGAGGTGAGAGGCATTTTACGCTTAGATCGTTATCGGGCAGAAGTCGGCTGTGGTCGAGGGCGATACGCATCTTCGGAGTTGGGAGGTAGATGGTCAAGTGTAGTCGATTTCTGGGGAACATTATTTCTTGAAGATATTACGCTGTGGGGTTGTTTTCTTTTTTTATGATTTTATTGTTATTGAAGATTCCGAGGTTTCAGATTTTTCTGTTGTTTGTCGATGCAATTATTTTTTTGAGATTTTTAGGCGTAGCATGGACTACTTAGATATATTTTGATTCGTACAAAGTGTAATGTGACCGATACTTGTTTTTCGAGTTTATAATTTTATTATAATCAAGTTAATTATAATTAAAACTTTGGACTATACAAAACGAAGAATGTAAAAGTATCCCCATATCCTCACGGAAATGATCAAGATACAAAGAAACCAACCATCGTTAAAAAAGCATTAATTAAGCATAAATCCATCCGTTACCCGTTATGCTTCATTATCAGCAACAATTCAGCCCTGTCACACCTCTCACTTTTCAAAATAAACAGTGTTTACCGAGTGCCCGCACTGCTCATTACGCTCCCACGCCCTTATCCACTGCATTTCACTTCTCACGCTCGCGTCTCCCTCTTTTTTCTTCAAGCTCCCTTGTTATCCTTCGTATTCCCGTCTTCTCTCCGATCCTTTCCACCTCGCCTTCCTCTTCTCTTTGTCAAAGAGCGAGCGATTTTCTCGGCGCAAGCTCGCGCAGCTTTGACTCGCGCCCCTGCTAGCAATGAACAGAAAACGAAAAGGAGTAAAAGAAAAAAGACAGCGCGACACGAGCGAGACAGCTGCATCCAGTCGAATAAAAGCCCGGCTGACCGGTCAAGCAAAATAAGCGTGCGTTGCTCTAGTGTGTACCTATGCATGCAGAGTGTATACACAAATAAACATACAATGCGAAGGAGGGTTAGAGAGAGAAAAAGCGCGAAGGTAAAGCGAAAGCTCCGGCTTTTCAGCCGCGAGTTTTGTCTCCTTTTCCGGCGCGGCTCTCCCCTCCTTTGGCGGCTTTTGCCCGCTTCGCCCTCTTCTCTTAAGCTTCCTTTTCCGCCTGCACTTTCTTTCTCTCTCTACGTGTGGCTCTTTGCCCTCTTTTGCGCTGCGCGTTTACTGGTAAACGGACGCGTCTGTGCACGCGCCGAGGCGGCATCGATGCTTTTTGCAGCCGCGGAGAGCTCCAGATGCATGGAGCTTTTTAGTTGAATATTCGAGGGGAAGAGCTGGGAGCTTATGTGGGCCAGGGCGAGCCAGTGGCGAATGTAATTTTTGTGAGAGCTGGCGCACCGAGGTTTGACTTCTTGAGGATTGAGAGACGAGCCTTTGTTGAACACGTTTGTGTGGTTTTTTTATTATAATTTTATTGAGAGCGTTCGTTAAAATGTGTTGGACAATAGAGCTTAATCTCCTTTTTTTTTGTTTTTTGAGTTCTTGATAATTTATGAATTTAACGCTTTTGGTGTTTATATATTTTATTAAAGAATTTTTCAATTTATGTGCGACAGCTAGCTGCTGTACGCGCAAAAGATTTTTCAATATTTCTAAAGAAACAAAGTGCACTCTAATATTAAATATTTTTCCTTTGTTTTTCTACTTTTTCTTTATTTTATTTTCAATCTCTTATTGCTATCACAAATCACCTTTGTGAACATATGCTCGCTATATTTAATCTTCGGAATTCTCGTATTTTTCCGCATCACTATCTACAAATTGAATTTCAACGAAAACCGACCGATTTTAATGCATTTTAGTAAGAACGCTAATCAGCAATTCCATGCGACATTTTTAACAAATAAATTCGTTTTTCATCATTTTACCGAACGGAAATTCGATTGCCATTATCAAAATTATGCTTGTCGTACAAAGGGCTCGTTGAAATTCTTTTCACTGGAAAATCCATTAAAATTGCAAACGCCGGATTTCGAGTGAATACCTACAGGCGCATAAATCGCAATTCCCGGCGGGCGAAACAAGCAGTTGAAAAATCAATCATTACCGCACATTAACCGCGGAATAAAAGAGAAGAAAGCGTCGCATTGTCGATGGTCATAAAAAATGCGGGTAAGCAATACTCGTTTCGAGAAACAGCAAACAGCCGGGGCCCAAGCGCATAATCACGACCTTGATCGAGCTCTTTTATCAAGACTCCGTAAGCTCGCACAAAAGGCAGCTTAACAAGCCGGCCCACGACCAAACACCAGGGCGCGCGAGCTTGCGCAAGCTCAAAGAGTGAAATAAAGAGAGAGAAAATACGGTTCCGGTCATTCAATTGGCCGTGCTGCGCGCACAATTTTTCTTTACCCGGCTAATCCGCTAAGCGCCGAGGGGGGGCTAAAAGGCCGGATGAAAAAGAAGGTAAAAGCTCGCGGCGCTGCCTCTCTCAGAGTCTAATTAGAAAAAAGGAATCGCAGTCCCTGGCATTCATCCTTGGCGTTTTTATGCAGCTACTCCTCAGCTCGGCCATTATAATTTTCCCGTGGCCTGTTGTGCAAGCTCGCGCCACGCTTGGCTCTCTCTCGCGCGCGCGCGACTTGTGGGTCAAAAGGTGAGGCAGGAGCGAGGCGGCCCGTAGGACTAGACGCGCGCTCAACGCGGCATCGGGCATCGCAATGACGTCGAGACTTAGCGGTCCTACTCCTGCAAACTGCGCACAAAGTGCCGAGCGTACGCAAGCGCTAAAACGTCCGCGTCTCTACTTGTGGCTATGTGTGTACGTATATGCATGTCTATCTTTATCTCGCTCATAACCACAGCACTATCTTGTCAAGTAAACGCTGAGTCGCATGCATGCGATAATACAGGCCTCTGTGAATTATTTCGTTGTGTTGGAGTGCTGGATGGACGAGAGAGTTGGGCGTTGGAGGGCTTTGGGAGGGACATTGGTAAGGACGGTGCGGAGCAAGGTGAAAAGGTACAGTCGGGTAAACTTGAATATTAATAAGAATGCGTGAAATTTAAATCTGTTCGAGTGAGGTAGGACGAGCGAGGGTTTGCTGGATGATGCCGCGGGGTTGATGCAGTAGAAGGATGGATATTGAAATTTTTAAAAGCTCGTATGTGAATTAGAGGTATTTTTTATCATACATATATCATATTATTTTATTTATATCATATGATTTAGCACATGTACTAAGTATATTTTGGAAATTTTCATTAGAAATTCGGAATTAACTGATTGAAATCGCATGCATGAGAAAGCGGCGTTATTCATTTAGAACTATTATGCAATGTTTAATACATGCTCCCATCAAAATGGATTCATGAACATTAACTTCATCCTTCACCAGATTTATGCAAAATTAAAGCCACGAAACTATCGAAATTATTCATAATTTAAACGCTCGGATTAATTCACGAGCGACTTCTAAACTTTTAATCAATCGACGTCTAGTCAGGAGAAAAAAAATCGAATAAAGCTAACGGATACTCCGGCCCCAACGACGCGTAGGAAAGAGTTATAAATTTACAATGACCGCTGACACGTAGCCTGAACGATGCACGCGATTGACCTATTTTTTGAGGGTCTATATCGAAACGATAAGGAGGCCCCGGGGAGAGCGATAGCTCGATTTTAAGAACATTTGGCCGGCCATTGAGGAGCGAAGCGCTCGTTTCGCTTGCTTAGCGAGAGTTACGTAACGAGTTTTAAATTCGGTTCTAAAAACGATAACTGTGCTTTATCATCTTTCACATTCGCCGAGGAAAAGCTAGCTTCTTGCTCTCCGGCATTACCCGGCGTATTATTGTCTCTCGCATTAAGCCATAAATATTTTATCCATCCGTCCATGCGACCGGTTGCGTAAATTACATTTTCATTCGTCTACTTACCGAGGCCGGCTCTCCATTACGGGAATTAAAGCCCATCAGCTGCGTACGAAAGCTCGCTCGGCGCCCGCGGCTGAGCGCACGCATTAACCTCGCCAGGTATACAGCAAACTATACGCAGCAGCGCGTCATAATAAGCTCCCAGGTAGGCAGCTACTAGCGCTAGCGGAGTTAGGGACTCTAGACTTAAAGCTTGCGAGCTGCATATCCGCTCGTGCATATCAAGAGAGGCCGCAGCGGTCCTTTCAAGGTCTCTCCCTCCTGGCCTCACCGGATTATAGGTCAGCCGAGCTTTTCTCCGAGCTTGCGCCCCTTCCACGCAATTTTACGTAATAATCCTCGGCCTCGCTTTCGGCTCTGCGAACCAGGTAAAAATTTAACGCGCGCCGAGTTTTCTTCCGGGCCGGGACACGCGCGCTGCGCTGTATTATAAAGCACAGCTTGAGCGAGCTTTTTTGCTCTGCATTTGCCGTGCGCGCTCGCGCTCTCGGCCTTGTTTTGCTCGCGCGCTCTAAACAAGCCGTCTTTTGAGCAATTCGCGGAGCGACCATGAGCGAGCTAGGCGCACGCCTATGCATATTTCAAAGAGGCCTGAATTGAAAATAAGAGTTACGCTTGCTTAAGCTTTCGGCTCCGGGAGGTTCGCCGTGTATGTGGGGGGCGTGTGTAAACGCGAATTCATTCGCATACAGAGCCCCGCTGGGAGTATAATTTTCTTAGCTTTCGCGGATGGTGAAAAATAAACGAAGCCCGGCCTTTTTTGCGCAGGTTTCTTTTTGTAATGGAATTTTTTGAGTTAGAAATTTTACTTCATACATCGCCTTTGAGTTTAGTGAAATTTATACTTTGAAAGATTTATTGTGTGATATGATGTTCTGTTGATTTAACAAATTATTTTATAAATATATAGACAGATGAGTCTGAAAATATTGATAAAATTTGGTAAAGCATTTGTTACGATAATAAAGTTAAAAGATTTTTAATGTAATATAAATTTTATCATATTGACTTTAACAATTTTCTGTAAAGCATGGCCACCTTTTAGATTTCCAGTACCAAAAGACTGAATAGTATAGTAATTTTTTTAAAGTTACTTTAAGAACCTTTCCAAAATCTTTTCTTTCAGTGTACTCACATAAAATCTACCTAAATAGGTTATAAACTACCTAACATAATTATTAAACTATTTTCAAAATATAACAAAGCAAACTGTTTTCTACCTTAACTAGTACTCTTATTTCCAGTAATTTACGAAGGCAGCCATTTTTCCACGATTCCAGGGCGAAGAGCTTAATGTAGATAGGCAAGAG
Organism: Eupelmus azureus; assembly: GCA_030522685.1. NCBI lineage: Eukaryota > Metazoa > Arthropoda > Insecta > Hymenoptera > Eupelmidae > Eupelmus > Eupelmus azureus. The sequence continues at coordinate 2,824 of JAPYZA010003815.1, read as the reverse complement.
CGAGAGAAAGATGCGCGAACACGCGGTTTTTCAATATTGCCGAGCGACGCGAAGTGAGCCATGAATAATGCATTTACCTATAGGTCTTCGTGGCTCACGGAAAAATAAGATGCACGCGTATATAAAGGAGATGCGCGCGTGGCCCGATATAATGTCTTGCTTTTTCGCTTGCTGGGAAACTAGACGAGCTATTTTTCGTCGTAACGCGAATTCCGATCTGTCTGTTCTTACCCTGGTGTAATATTGAGTTGGATTAAAGGCGTCGAAAGGTCTTAAGTGTGATGGATATTTCCTGACTAGTCAATCTTTTGGCGAGGACTGAAAATCTTATATAGATAAATAAGGGATTATTCGTACATCTTTTATCATTTCACTCAGTATTGTAAAGTCCCATTTTTTTATCGGAATATTTAGTATAGCTTATTTCTTTTCAAATTCTTGGAAAGGGCTGGGAATTGAGTGTAATAATGAATTCTGTGCTTACTCAAAAAGATTTCGAGTTTTACTGAATTTATGCAAAGTAATGTATTTAAATAATCAAGTTTACACTTCAATTTTAACGAACTTTTTGAATTATGAATTTAAGAGTTCAAAATAAAATACGAGAAGAAAATTACATAAATTTACATAAATGTTGATCAAAATAATTGATTATCAAATTAAAGCTTGTTCTCTGAGAAAAGCATATATATTAAAAATATATATAAAAATATATGTAATGGAAAATTTTAAGTTACCTGATATAAGACATAAAATTTATTGACATAAGCTTCACGTTCGTCGAAGCTTTTCGAAAATTAATTTTCATCGCATTTAATGTTTGATATACTGTAGAAAAGATAAATTTTGTATGAGTGTAAACATATTTTAAGAAATTTTCATTACTGAATGTTTATGACCGCATAAAATTTTTTTTTATCACAGCATATAAATTTTTTATTTTCTTTTCGATATAAAAATATTTTATCAAGATTATCAACAGTTACTAGTGATGTTTTTTATTTTAATAATTTATAATACATTTATTAATAATAAAAGTCTTTAACTTTTTAATTATCAGTTTCATACTATGCAGTATAATAAACTGCACCATTTATGCAGTAACGAGCCTCTATTAAATAGACAAAAAAAACAATAACTACACAATCAAAGTAAACGACAATAGAAAAAAATCTTCGTCATATCCCGCTAATTAAGCCCGATTTGTAACGATCCCGCGCATCTCGTACCCATTAATCAAGCCGGCCCGTCGGCCCTCGTAAAAACCCGACTAAAATTCGCCGCGCACTGCCAAAAGCCGCCTCCGAAGAAACGAAATCTCGCGCGCTGTCCTTTCGTTAATGCGCCCTCGCTCCGAGGATTCATCCCCGACTAATGATAATTGCCATATCCCCCCCTCTTCTGCTTTCTCAGAAAGTTTAGGCAGCCCCGAGCGGAAAGGAAGAGGAAAAATCGCCGACGGTGACGTTGCCCTCTTGCGATAATAACTTGCGAATTGGATAGTGGCAGCGGAGTAATAAATGTCCCGAGATTTCCGCCACCTGAGAAATTTCAGGGAGAAGCGAAAACGTCGTTATCGTGCCACCGTTATTTTTCTGTTATGCCGATTGTCCTATTCTTTTCTTTAGAATGTTTCCGTCGGGCTTGGCCGTGTCCGTTTTAGGAAATTGCTGAGATGACTGAGATGGAAGCGGGGGTTTTATCTTGAAAATCCCATTAGTAGAAGCAGATTTTTTAATGGAACGAGTGTATGCTTTGGAAAATCGTTCAAATAATTTTTTTTTTTAACAAACTTGTGCTAACAAAAATTGAAATAACTTTGAAGATATAGTTTGTCTCTCGACCGAGGAAAACATTCGTTTGTTTTTTGAACGAAGCTTGTTTTTTGATTGGAAATTTTAAAGTTTCACGCCGAGATCGATAGAGTTTCGTAGGACGATAACACAGCGCAGCCAACTAATCGAATTGCAATTGCGGGCTTCATTTTCATCGATATGCTGTTAGCAGAATCGATCAAATGTTTGGCTGGTCTACGGTTACAATTTCTGTAAAGGGATCTCAATTATTCGAGAGCACGCCGTTCTCCGTGAAAAATATTTTAAAAATAATATTATATCTCTATATACGCAATTTCTTAAAATATAATATTTTCTAATTTGGGATTAGATTTATTATTGTCAAGCTCTACAATTTATGATACTATTTTTTTAAACAACATTTATTTTAAGGATTCGTAAAAGTTGACAATCACCGACACAATTCAAAATGTGAAAACTCTAATGTACCTTTTGTTTTCGAATTCTTTTGTTCTCATCAAGAGACTCAATATCAATAGCTTCATAAATTGGAAATAGGATCGCTTTTTGCTAATTCTGCTTTCTCGTGTGCTCGTTTAATAGGATCGTCGACAGTCAACTTGCCCCCGTTTGAAAAGTTCTTTACCCATTCCCTTCGTATCTGTTTTAAATTTAGAAAAATTCGTTTGAAATCTGCAACTAGAGGGCCGTTTGTTACACGAACGTGCAAATATACAAGTCTAAAAGACCAAAAAACAAAGCTCCATCAAACGAAATCTTTTTCTAACACGACTACCATACCGCGCTTTACGCGCCAGTTATTTTCTTCTTAAAAATAAAATTATTTTTCTACCTGTTATTTTTCCTCGAACTCTAAGAAAACAAAACCCGCCCGATCTCCCGGTCGAAAAAAAGCGCCGAAAAATATAGTACAAAAATTTTTTCCCCGTTTATCAATTTTGCACGAACCCCCGGCCGTTTGTTTTTCCCGCCGAAAGGGTTTTCGAAAATTTATTTTCCGCGCGCAC
>JAPYZA010003813.1:0-18540 GCA_030522685.1 Eupelmus azureus | reverse complement strand
CTCTCTCTCTTTCTTTCTCTCTCGCATAATGTATAAAAGGCAGCCACCTGCGAGCGAGCACGAACGACCGCGAAGAACAAGACCAACAATAAGATTATAATGGTCGCGGGAATGCGCCGTATTTATCATTGAGGAGGAGAAGGGAGGGTGGCAGAGACCTATTGTTTACTCCGGGCGTTATTTCGAGGGCAGCTCTCTCGCACTTTTTTAAATTGGCGTGCGCTCGAGACTTGCCCTACGGCCTCTGCCCTTTCTCTCTCTTTCCCTCGCGTTCTGTCTCTTCCCACACCTTCAGCCCGCCCGTGTACATTATGCCAGAGATATTGTTTTACATACTTATCTCTCGCGCGCACATTCGACACACACACACACGCGCAACGCAATAATGCGCTGCCTTCTTATATACCGTGCGGCTTTTCTGCGCTTCTTGTTTTGGCTGAATTCTTATTATTATCTGCGCGCTGCCTGGCCTTTCGCGCGTGGCTAAGCTAATACGGGATGCTCGGATGCTGGGGATTTAGCGAGTGCGAGTACAGGAGCGATTTACAAGTATATCGATTCGTAATCGCTGCAGTGAAAATTACATAGTATATGGTTAAGTATATAGTAGTAAATTGAAAAAAAAATCTATTTTTTGCCAAAATTTGTAGTTTTTTCGGAAAGAAATTCAACACTCAACAAACTAAATCCAATAAAGCGTAGAAAAAGCAGTGCGCTTTCAGTCGCGAATCAGGAAGCCAAAGTACCTCTTGGATATCCTGTGCGAGTACACTGCACTTAGACTGGGCTCGCGCTCCGGGAGAAAATGGCGAGCCGGTTGACGTACAAGCCTCGCGCTTCCTCCCGCTTAGAAACAGCGAGCGCGCGCGCGCGCGCGAGAAAGGAAGAGATAGAGAGAGAATATGCGAAGCGCAAAAGAAGAAGAAAAAGAGATGGAAGACGAAGAAGCGGGAGCGAGTTCGTCGCAGCAGGAGAGGAACTCTAGAAGGCCCCGCGTCGAGTACCTGGGAATACGAGCGCGGCTCTTCGCATTAATATATTTGCATGCCGCTCTCACTCTCTCTCTCTCGCGTCCTGGAGGAGAGACTCGCCGAGAGAGAGAGAGAGAGAGAGAGAGAGAGAGAGAGGTAGGGAGCCGGGGCGAAGGGGGCGTGGGGATCCTCTCCATTGGCTCGCCATCGCGAGTAATGGTTGCTGCACTAGCTCGAACGAGCCTCTCTCTCTCTCTCCCCGAGTCGCTGCACTCTTTGTGTAAGTGCAGCGTTCGTGAGTACGGAGCGAGTGAGAGAGCTGTCGACTTTACCGATTTTCAATTATTATACCCGGATTGGATTGATGGATTGATGATGCTGGATTCAGGAAGGTTTGGGTTTGGGGCTGTGATTGGCTGTTTGAAATAGCTTTTTTTTTCATCGATGGCTCTTTTTGTTTAGGAATTCTTGCGAGGATATGTTCGGGGACTGGTATTGTTGGTGACTGAGCTGTGTAGTTAGATAGAGGAGTGGTTATTGCAGTGAATTGCTTTGGTCGAACTACTGTTTTGTCCGAGGCATGTACCTACTGTAATTTAAAGAGTTTATTGAAGATTTATTTCTTATGGATTGCATTGTTTAAATTGCTGATTATTGAATTAATTTCTGGCTGATTTAAATAGAAAATTATTTTTAACCAACTAAATAAATAAATACATATATAAATGTATCTTATATAATAGGATATATAATTAGATAATTTAGTTATTCCATCATTTTTTATTTGTTTACAACAAGAAAAAATAAGGATTTAATTTTCTTTTAATGCTCAAAAAAAGAAATTCAATAATTGAGAAATACTATGTTTTGAAAGTATTTAGACAAATAAAATTATTTAAGGCAAGTCTTTCAAAATAATTTTTATTAATTTTATAATGCAGGAACAAATGGGCATATAACAAATTTGTGTGCATCATGTGGTGACTAATAAATCATAAGACTCGTTTAACTTTTTAGAAAAAGTTATCTGTTTTTATTAAACAGATACTCAAGTGCAGATATTTAGTTACTTCTATTGTTGCACAAATTTTATAATTCTTTTTAATCTTATAATTAAATAAAAAAATTTGTGCGTATATTCACTGATAATAGTACATTATCCAACAAGGGAATAAAGTCGTAGATTATTTTGAGGCTGGTTTTGCTAATCACCAAAGGGAATGATCGACTTTACTCCCGCGTTGCATATAATGTTTTATTTCCGACTCAACTGTAAGGCCATTGTATTACTTTTAAAAGAAAAAATGCATTAAATCATGTTCCTACTTCTGTAATAATAAAAATTCAGAGTAAAAATCGAAATTTTATGTTATTGTAATTACGAAAAAAAAAGATAAGTACGAAGATAACAAAAATGAGCTATGACCAAAATTTTAGGCTTAAAAATATCAATTTTGAAATATTTTTCGAAAATATTTCAAATATTATGATACCTTTCAAACAATCTTACTAACTTAAACATTTGTTTGCACCCATCTATACCTAACTTATTTTAATTTGTACTTTGTTAAATAAATGTTTGAAAGCTTCAGTAGAAATAAATAACTTAAAGAAATTAAAAGAACTGGATTAATAATATATTCTACATTTAGAATAAATAAATTTCCGGATAAATAAGGGTTTTCTGGTCATTAACACAAATTAAGTAGTCCATAGTCGGAATATTCAGCAATATTTAAATACATAGTATTACTTGCTTTTTATCTTTGTGTTAGAATTTGAGTTGCGTAATTATTATTCATAATAATAATTAAAAAATCAAAGTAATAAATTAAAAGATTTTTATATATTACATTTCTCATATTCTAAAACAATTTTAAGAAAACAATTCTTTCCTGTTTAAAAATATTTAATCCTGATTATATTTCTATATATGATTTAGTTTTTCAATAAAATAAGAATTGAGCATCAGGATATAAATTTATTCCTAGATAAGTTTTAAGCTACGCAAGCTAATCCAGCAAATAATTTACTCATATTTCCATATAACAAGCAATCCCCTAACCCAAAGCTTAAAAAAAAAGAAAAAAGACCATTCTTCCACGCGCGCACGGATCAGTGAGTCTCACCCTCCGCAGCTAAAAAGCCCACTCTGGGAATTTTGGACGGGCGACGTTACGCGGTCAGTAGGAATCTTATCTCTCCCACATCGGGAGATCGCGGCGCGCGAGTGTGGGGTGCTGCTTCCGTAGGGACCAATCTCTTGGATATACATACACCTATACACAAACACACATACACACTCGCAACGTACGCACGCGCAAGAGACCAGGTGGAGACGGTTTGCGCTCGCGTCACGCCTCGGCTCACCGAGATAAGGATCCCTTGCTCGATGTATCTGGATCGTGCGTGCGCGCCGGCGTATGTCGCTCTTTGTCGAGGATGTGCGAGCAGCGTGTACTCGACATTTTTCGAGCCGCGGAGCTCTAGCCCCCCCCCCTCCCCTCCCCCTCTCTCTGAGTTATTATTACCAGGAGGACGCTGCAAGTAATTGGCTGGCTCTTTTTTCTTTCACAGTTTGATTGTTTAATTTTTTTTTCTCTGCGCACTCACGGTAGGAATAATATTTAACTGAGAATTCTTTCGCAAAATCAATACGGCGCTTTCCAAGCTCGCTCCCACGACTCGTAAATCAGCGGGCTTTTGAAGCAGCATTGCAGAAGTTAGGATCAGCCGTACATTATTATGAAATTTTAAAGGAAACGCGCGTTTGTTTATCCCGCTCCTTGGAAAATGTGCACAAGTGTATATATATACAATGCGGTATACAGTTGCAGCGGGACGATGCGCGCATTTTAAACGCCGCCTCATTGGGATTCATAAAGTAGCTTCTTTATTGCCCGCCGGGGCGCTCGCTCGACGTCATTTCTTTCGACAAACGCGTACTTGCGAAATTCATTTGCATACGGCTAATATTTTTGCAGCCGACGGATGCTTGCTACGCGGGGCGGGCTTGCCCCCTTTTACTCTCTTTCTCCTTTTCTTTTACGAGTCGTCCAACCAAGTGTCCGCCTCCAGACGAACGAGCCTGCGAAGATGTTTTAATATATAACGACGATGATAAAAGAAAAAAGGAATGCGAGAATTTTGATGTAGGCTGCAGTATTGCGTTGAGAAGCGAAGGGATGTCGGCGTTATTTAAAGCGACGAAAGATCGGAATTTTTACGAGCCCCCGCAAATATATTTCCAAGCTGCTCGAGCGTATCTCGGAATCCAGAATAATGCTTCATTGAAATTGCAAAAAATAATCTGTTGGGTCCTCGAACTGTTGGGCATTGCTAGTGCAGTGGCAGGCGACAGCTGGAAGGAGCAAAGTTATTCCATGCGCGCGACTATAATCCAAAAAAGCCTCCCGCATATTCTGGAAAGGCTGGAGCCAGGGGCCTGAAAAAAGGTGGGAGGCTACTCGATCGAACGAAGGGAAAAAGCGAGAGCGCGATTTCAATCTCTCTCTCTCTCGGGTAGAAGCATATGGGGTAGAGTCGCTGCCGCCTCCGTGGGACCACACCGTCATTTGGTGGCTCTGGTATACATACACACGCTCCGCTAATTACCGGGCTTGCGCGAGCGTAAAGTCAATTTCCAGAGAGCGGCCAGTACCTACAGCGCGGATCCCGGCTGAGTCCAGTTTATAAAGGGCCGCTGCTCTCGATTCCTCTGCTCGAGCTCGCTTTCTCGATGGCATCGCGGCCTGCACGTTCTTCTGGGGCCTTATCGATAATTACCTTTGCACCGCGAGCGAAATTAAGGAATCCTCGTGAGGAGCCGACGAGGGCCAATTTTTCAGGGGACCAAGCCTTCTCTGCCTCGGCACGCTTCGCTACAATAGAGTTGTTGGCTCGATCGGGCACTCTCCTTTATTCGAGGAGAGACTGATAAATTAACGCGAGCCGCATTCCAAGTGGCCATTTCAGCTGAGGAGGAGAAACATGGGGGGCTTTTGCTTTTTTATTTTGACCTACCAGACTTATTAGAAAGTTCATCGTTTATGCGCTGCTTTGCTTTGCTTTTTCTCCAGGAGGATCAGCTTGCGCTCATTGAAAACTATCAGAGTCGCATAGTCATAATTATTAATTACCTTTTACAATTTATTCACTAAAGTTCAGCTATAATGATGTTTTTAAAGCTAATCACAAAAGGTTTTTACCTTACATATACTCATATACCTGTGATTTCGATATTTATTTCTTTAAAAAAGATCCATTAAAGTCACCTCTAAAACTGTTTTTATTCATGTGAATCTTTCTTTTAACTTTTTTCAAATTACTTTAATAAACATTATGCTTGCAAGCGAACTAATACAGAAAACTGCCATAGTTTTGAAATTGTGATATAATATATTTTATATAAATATAATACAATAATTCAGTATATTATATAAAAAATATATATATATATATATAGTACAATGCAATAGAATATAATCGAAATCTCGGCAGCTGTTCACCTTCATCACAATGCGCTGAATCCTCTAACAATCAGTACAATATATTTTGACCACAAGCCCAACTGCTAATGAAACTTAGAAACGAGATTATCAGTTGCCCGCTACAACTTGATCGTTCCACCAGAAAAGCATCGTCCAGTGCGTTCGTTCACCGGCGCTTCAAAAAAGGAGAGCACGCGCGCGTTTTGATCGACGTATCCATCGATCCGAAGCCCCCTTCTCCATGTTTGCCTGGGCCGGAGATTTGTTCCGGGGCCCGACGTATTATTCAAATTTATTAGAAATCTGATGACGCGCGAGAGAGTGGTCGGTTCGCGTAACCTATATTTAGAGCGCGCGCTCTCTCCTTTTTCGGTATACCTCGGCGAATATGTATACGAAATAATCGACTTTTGTGAAGCGGAAAGGCCCCGACCTAGCCGAGATTGAAAATTAGGCGTGGGCCCCCTTATTTTGTTGCTGCAATGTTTCAGTTAAAATATCTTGTGGTTTCTTGTTGGGAGAAGTTATGGTACGTCGATTTGCGCTGTGATATATGTTTACCGAGACTTGATGTTTATGGTTTTTGATACATCATTAGATTTTCGAAAAGAAGCGCCGTTAAGCAATGTCAGATAAAATTACGATTAAAAATGACACGCTCAATCTTCTATCTGCATTAACGATGTATAATGTCATTGAAATACGACACTAAAGCGATTATTATTTATCAAAAGAAGCGCACCGCGCAATACTGGCGCAAAACTAGTTCTTATCACATCCTTTAGTCGGGTAATGAATTTTATTATAAATAAATGAGCTCCTCGATTTAACGCGCATTATTTAATAATACAGTCTTGGCGTCCGCATAAGCAGCGCTTACCAATCGAACCGGCGCAACAAAACCAACCTCAACGCGGGGGGGGGGGGGGAGAGTGAGCAAGCCACCTCCCATATCCAGTGCGCAATTCGAAGATCTCGAAAGGGAGCAATAGCAAAAAGAAAAAGAAAAGACGGTAAAGGGAACCGTCGAGCACCATAAATATAATCCGCGCGCTCGAGCGAAGAGAAAAATGTGGGCTGGCCGAAGCGCTAGTCCTCTCTCTGAATGACCGGAGGCTCATTGGGAGACGCAGGAGAGAAACATGATAAACCATGCGCCGGCCGGCTGGTGTACACGGCTAACATTATGCAAATTCCCCAGTCAATACCTAATACGAGATAATCATAATGATTATAGGAGAGCGCGTATCCTCCTCCGCAGAGCCGAGCCTCGTCGATTCTCTTTTAGTCGCACTTCGGAATCTGGCCTGGAGAATCCGGGGGATTTTGTCTTTTTGGAATGGCTTATGAAGAAGAGATGAGGGAAAGAGGTGAGGCGTTGGACGTTTATTTGACGGGTGTTTGTTTTGCGGGAAATTGAGGTCTCGGACGAATTTGGGTAATTTGATGAGGGCTGCTTGTTGATAAAGGATTGCTTGTCAGTGAATTAGGTGTGATCTTGTATAGTTACTTTTTTAAAAACAGCTTGTATTGTCGAAAAATTGTGGCCTATAAGATCATGAGAATTTCATCAAATTTTATCCTTTAATCATCACTTTAAAGTGCAAGATCGTCTTTTGAAACTTGATCCTCTGAGCAGTCTCGTGTTCTCATCTGAAAAATCAAAGCAAAAGAAAGTCTGGCTGAAAAGCATCATCCGAAAAAAGGCAAAAGAAAAAGCAGCCGTAAAAGCTCTGCTCTCTGCGATCCCTGGAAAAGCTCGGGCTCGTCTAATTTCGTCGGGCGCAATAACGATAATAATAAAAAAAGTCGCGCTCCCCGTGGCACTGTTCTCCCTAAGCGCACGTAGTCGCAGCTTATATGAAGAAGGCTCTCCGTGGCCGGCGGGCCTCAAAAATGCCGCTCGCTCGCTTGCGCCACTCTTGCACTCTGCTTATCATAAAATATGCCTCGCTATGCTCTTCGCGCTGGCCGGGAGGACATTGCAGAGTGAGAGAGAGAGCAAGCAGAGAATATTTTCGCCGCCCGCGGGGTGCTGGCCGCTACGTAACATTATACGCTGCTTCCTATATGCGGGCAGTACCGTGTGTGTGTGTGTGTGTGTGTCTCGCCGTCAACTCGCGCTCGACTTTTTACGCGAGAGCTGCAGGGAGCCCCGAGGCCAATTGGAAATTGTCCCTAATAACAGGGGAAGAAGAATAAGAGAGGAGGGCTACACGCGGCTACACGGGGCTAAGAGAAGGAGGAGAACGCAAGCGTATTTTCTAAGTGCGTATATGACCGAGTTGAAATCCGTGCGGATAGTGATTGTTATTCTTATCGGACTGATGCGCGGTAAAGCTGGGCTCTAGTTGGAGAGAGTACGGGACTTGCTTAATCAGGCTGGTATAAGAGATTTTGTTGGTGGGAGTTGGCCGTTCCTGATATGTTATGCCAGGGGGAAAGGAGAATGTCTTGAGACTGGGATACTGGGGACTAGTTTCCGAGAGATGTCATTAAGATCAGTTTATCACTTTTCAAGTACTCAAAGTACAGGCTACTTGAGTAATGTCACAATTTTCTAACTTGGGCATGTACGGGCATTAATCTTAGTTTTTATAATTGCTAATCGGATTTCTACTTAAAAATAGAGGAACTAATTCTATCCTAAAAATTTTTTATTTTATTAAGATCTTTATTTGGTGCAGTGTGTAAAGCATTTAACATGGTATATATACTGATTCAATAAATAATTTGATCATTGTAACTATTATTAAAAACATTAATCATCACTTTAAAGCTGCAAAATACCTTGCAAAATCCATAAAATAATCGACTAATTTTCCAAACAGTCGTACCACTCGTCATGAAATTTTATTTCTTGACAATTCCAAAACAAGTCTCCAGAGCTCAGAGCAACAATCGCAAAGACGTCAGTTCGCTCTTCCAAAGCTAAAAAGAAGAACGCCCGCTCGTCCCGTGATAGGTATATATAAAAAAGTAAACATTAGCCTAGCATATAGCAGCTCTCCTGCGCGCGTAATGTATTCGCGACGGAAGCTAGCGAGGGGCGCAGCACGAGCTTGCTAATTAGCGCGCGAACAACGACTTTACCAAACTCGGACGCGTATACACTTATATATAAGTACGCAGAGACGCAGAGACTTTTTGCTTCTGCGATTCCAAAGGGACAAATTGCGCGCTATTCCCCCTTTGTTTTCGCGAGGATTTCGACGATTATTGTCCTTGTGATGAACGAGGTGCGCGCGAGCCAGACTTCAACGGACATTTTATTTGATTTTTTTGTTTTCCTTTTCGTTTTCGTTTTCGTTTTCGTTTGGTTGGTGGGCAAATGATTTGCAGAGGCGGTAAGAACGGTTTTGCCAATAATTTCTGATTTACGAGATGAGATTCGTATCGAGAGATGCCAGAGTGCGGGCGATGGTAGATTAGATCTCAGAAGAGTGAGATATTGAAACAAGGATCTGATGGAAGTAGGCTGCGAATATTAGGCCTGGATAGAGACGAGCTATCGATCGTGTCTCAATTAATTTCGCACCTACATTTTTCTATTATTAGGCTGTAATCTTGAATAAGTAACTGCAGCTCTAACAATTAAGTAAGTATAAACATTTCTTTTAAATATCAACAATTCGTTCTGCTTTAGCTGACAGATCTCAATCATCCCTTACTTCCGCATCCTCAGAAAATTGTCAACTATCCATCCCTTATGAGAAAAACGGTAAGCGTATGCCAACGAACAGCAAAAATGCGGTAATCGACGATTAGGCGTCGCTCGCTATTTCGTCTATATACATGTGCGTGTGCGCGCGCCCGTGTGTGTGTGCGCGCGCCCGTGTGTGTGCGGCGGCGGCGGTGGCGGCGGCGACGGCAGCACGCACATTACGCGCGTATATACGGGGGCCCGGTCCGAGCAGATGCCCAGAGTCGTTCGCCGTTGGGCCCTGCGCGCCGAAACTGTATCCGTTTGCGGAGCGCAGATATCGACTTCCCGAACGTATAGCGCACGAGCTTGCCTGATGAGCTGAATGTTGCTTATGCGTTAGATGAGGGGAGGTTCGAGCGAACTGAATTAAGGGTTTGCTGTGAGCTTCTGGAAATGCCTGTGACTGTGGCTCACTCGCTTTCAGAACTACAACTCTTTTCACTCGAAAATATTTTTACCTTAAAGTAGCTGTGAGTATAAACTATCGCTCGAGATTCAGAACTCCAACAAAAGCTGCGTATAAGAAACGTGAAAAACCATTGTCGCGTACAACAGCAGCCAATAAAGAGGCCCGAGAGAGAGGGAGAGAGAGAGAGAGAGAGCGAGCGCAAAAAGCGATTAAAAAGAAGAAACAGAAAAAAATTCATGGGGCACAATAAAAATTTCCGCATGCGGCAGTCCGTCGGGCGTTATCGTGCCGCTGCCATCGTTGCCGGCTCGCGACAATGGCGCAGCCGGCAAACTTCCTCGGCGCGCACGGTGCGTGAAACGAGAAAAGGCCTAGGCGCAAAGAGAGCAAGGCTTGCGCGCACCGCCCTCATGGGGATCCCGCCGTTCCGATCCCGCGCCCATTTAAATGCGGAATTAATTGTTTATGTACTCTGCTTATATATCCTGGCTGCTTTAGCTTCTTTTATTCACAATGAGGAAGAGCTCATTTTGTTTTCTTGCAAGTGCAATTAATCGAGTACTTTTTAGGTTTTGAAAATCAGAGCTGGGAGGCTTTTGCCAAGTCGATGAGTCGAGCTGCAAGCCGGCCGAGAAACTTCAGTCGTCGTTGTCGACGGCGTTGCCTTTGTAGGTGTACAAGCTGGCTGAGAATTGGGCCGATGATTACGGCACGCGAGGCTCGCTTCCGTTATTATTAAAGCGGGAGACCGCGCCACCTTGTCGTTTTGTTTTCCGGCCATTTTTCCCACACACACACACACACGCGCGCGCACGCCTTTCATTTTTTTCTTTCTCCTCTCTTTTGGTTTGAGCTCGACGTTGGTGCGGGAGGAGAGACGGTTATTAATTTCCTAGCTACGGGTAGCTGTAAGGTTAAGTTTCTTGCTCATTTTTGATACAGGAAATGTAATTCAAAATACGGTTCTTTTGTATTGTGAGTCTTTAAAGTAGCGTATCCTTCAAATTTATTGCGATCGAAAAATATGGTTCTTTGTTTGGTTGATTGAGTAAAAAGAAAGATTTAAACATTAGCTGTCAGCTTAAACTTTTTAAAGCTTACAGTAGGATAGTGATCTCCGCGTATTTAGATAATCTATGATGAGAATAAGAGACAAAAGTCGTAAAATTAGTGATGATCAGATAGTATCTTAAAAGAGTCAGTTAATCTAATCTATAATCTCAGCCATTAATTTTCTACTAAGTAAAATCAATTAAATTTTGTCATTAATAATCATCATTAAAGATCACAGTCGCAATAAGAAACAACTCAACATCACAGAATACCAATTACGCAATACAACAAACAATTACCCCCTAAGCAGCCATATTATCGCTCAAAGAGCTGCTTCCGATCCCTTCCCAAAGCATCCTCTAAAACGCAATAACCTTCCTGCCTTAGAAGAATCCAGCTGCTTAATTAGTCAAAGAGCCAATAAAAAAGAACAAATTACAGCGCAATCCAACGTGTCACTCTCTTGCCTTCTTTTTTTATATCCACGTGAATGCGAAATGTTGATAAAGGCCCCCTGATAAAAACGTTAATAGCGTTTTTCTCTCTTACATTAAAAGCCACACATAGACACATACACCCATACACACACACACACACGCGCACACACACACACACACACACGCGCTAAGGAAAAGCGAAGGAGAGACTCGGTCGCTCCGTTTTTAACGAGAGAGGAGGAGGCGATATTTAAAAGTATGATGAGGAGAACGCGAGGATTTAACGCGCGGACTTCCTTTTTCCAGAGCTTATACTAACGTACGCGCGCGCGACTTTTACGACGGGACGGCGTAAAAACGAAATGAAGCCGTTTACGTGCAAAGCGGCAAAAGAGACGAGAATCGACGAGCCGAGCCTTTCGAAAGAATGTCAGATAAAGCCGGCCCTATTGTGCCTGTGAGGAGAGGAGAGAGAGGGACTCGACGAGCGCGCCCGTAATGCGAAAAAAAAGAAGAGAGAGAGAGCGCGAGCACAAAGGTAGAAAGGAGAGCGCGGGGAGAAACAATAAAGGCGAAATAGACATTACGGATGACGAGCTATCTTTATAACGCATCTTAAGTGCGTTTTTGCCTTTTTTTCAAATATATATATATACGTTTTCGCGCACATATCGACGCCGTCTGCCTGCAAGTATCCTCGCGGGCAGTAAAAAAGTCCGTTAGCTTTTTTGTGCTTTACTTTCGCTTATTGTTTCGTTAATAAAGTGCGGAGGCTTCCTTTCATTGCGTCCTCGGCCCCCGATTCACTCGCGATTTTTCGAAAGGCTCGTTACGCGCTTTGGGTTTAGCTGTAGGTAAGCGCGGTGACTATTTTCCGTAACGTTAGGCACGCTTGTTTATTTAGACAAATAATCAGCGGAGATAATCTTTTATTCTCGCCGAGGCGCGCAGCCTCATTACCGTGCATTTTCATAATTTTTCATAACCGGCAACGGTTTTTCATTTGTTTAAAGCGCGATTGTAATGAGCTCGTCGTTTAATTAAGCCTAGGCGTAATTTAAAATTTATTGCATCATTTGCGCTGTTATGCTCGGCTCTATCTCTTTCCCGCGATCTTGAACTAGGAATGCTGTGTGTTACGTGCGATAACGTTGTTCAATTCTGTTTTTCCGAGTGCCTCTTTTACCGCAACATGTAGCTTTGAACGATAAAAATATATATTCGTGAACCATTACTTTTCCGCATAAAGTAATCGAGCCAGCGGCGACATTTATTTTTCTCCTGCGACTGTGGCTGCAAAAAAATTGCCCAGCCCCAACAATAAATACGTAGCCCTCTCTCACGGCCCTTACACACACACACACACACGCGCGCGGTTCCGCTCACGCAACCTCAAAAACACGCGAGCCCAGTCTGAAAAAGAAAAAGTTTGAAAAACCGCGCAAAAAGCGCAAGAAAGTCGCCGCAAGAAAAAGAAAAGGAATGCATCAGCCAAAGAGATATACTGGCTTCAGGCGAGATTTACAACGCGAATCGAGCGTGTCGACGACTTCATTCCCCGGATTCCCGAAAATCCTCAGCTCCCCCATTGTCGCCTTCTTCATAAATTCCTGGGCTATTGAAAAGCGAGAAGAAAAAACGAATGCGCAGCGCTCTCCTTTATCTATCTATCTATCAGCGAGTCGACGGACGAGACGCAGTGTTTTGTCGCCTTGATATGCGAGAGCCGCTGAGTACACGAGGCTGTAGTAGCTGGATTGGCAAATCGCCGGCCGTCCTGGCTAATGAGAATCAGGAATTCGAATTAATCCAAGAGTAGCTTATTTTTTTTCTTTTCTTTTTTCTCTTCTTTTGGAGAATCTGCGACGATTATTACCGAATTCCTTGACGCGACCTACGCTAATCTATAAACTTTTCTAATACATTGTATTATGTTGTAGATTTATTGCAATTACAATGTCGAGTTTTCGTTTGCATTGAGCGTTCGCTTCTTGCGAAATCGAACCTTATCATTTTGCAATCCGTTTCTTACTATAATTTATAACGAGATCAGAGCTTGTGATATCGCGGCTCTGATTGTGATTCCTGGAATCGCGAGCGAATATTAAATAATTCATGTAATTACATAAGGCACTTGGGTGTCTTTGTAAAAGCGAAAAATAATTTTCTTTTTATGCCGGGCGGTATTCGTGTTCATTGGCGATATTTTTTTACATTATCGTTTTATTGTGTGTGTGTGTATGTGATAAAAGTTTTATCTTTGATATACGTCGTAAAGCCAATAAAAGTTAATGTTAAATGTGTGCATTTACGTCTGTTTGTTTCTGTTTATAACGTGCAATAATATTTATTTATATATTTTCATGAAAAATTGTTCATATAGGCATAATGTAGGGAAAATAAAAAGAAATATATACCGAATGAATAAAAAGAGTTGGCATCTATAATCGTGGCCCTTAAAATATTATATTTAGCCGAATTTAATAAGCCCTGTTTGTTTATATGATTCCCCGCAAGCAAGCGCATTTGAGAAACATCAAAAGCAAAGAGGACTATAGGAAAAAGGAGAAAGGTAAAAAGGTGGGTAATTGAATGAGAATTAGTTTTGCCATTGATCCAGCGACTCTGAGCGAGCGTTAAACAAGCCGAGTTCGAGCCCTATATATACATGACTTTCTTTCCGCGTGTAAGGAGAGTACGCTTCGGAGAGGCAAACTTCTCCCTCCAGCAGTCGGCCCATAATTAATCTGAATTATGCATCAGATCCGTCAAGAAGTTGGCCCGATAAGATAACGGCCTCTTTGGAATCCCCGAGTATAATAAACGCATTTCTCCGTGTGATCGATGATCTCGTTCGCTGTTGCGGCTTGGGGCTTGGGGCTTGGGGGTTGCGGCTGCAAAAACTCGAGGCACGGAAAAGCGGAACTCGCGGCGAGCTTGCCCACGCGATATCAAGAAATTGATTATGTTTCTAATTATGGCGCCTGGCGCGGCCACAGCGAGCTTACAGCACTGCCGGCATTAGCATAAATCTCCATAAAGCCTGAGCGCGTTAATGGCATGCACAATCGACAAACTCTCTCTCTCTCTCTCTCTCTCTCTCTGTTATATATGTGTGCCCGAAAACGGGAGAACTAATGATGAATATATAGCTGCAGCTTGCTTAGTTGGCCCTGCCCTTTTAGAGCCTGGAAAAATAAGCGGAGACCGGCTTAGCTGCCTCTTTTTCTGCGACTTATCGCGAGAGTGGATGATCACCTGCGACTCACTGGGAAATTGCTCGCATTTTAAAGTTGGACCGAATTCTGTTGTTGTTATTTAATATTGTTTTTGACCTTGCTGCAGTTTAATCTACGGCTAATATCTTATGTGTGCTGAATATTTTAAAAAGTCTAATAAAACTGGGATTATACATTGCTGAAAAAAGCAAAACCGATCGCAAGTAAAATCAAAGTATATCTCATAAGACTTTCGAGATAAAATAATATTTTAAACTTTTTTAATAATACAATACGCATGAATCTTGCTTGAGTCTTAAATACAACAAATACATGATCCCCTCATTAAGTTTCGACTAAGACGAATCCATTGCAGCAGGCACGGCGAGCAAAACCACAAGACACAAGCACTATCAGGCAAGCGCAGCAAGCTCACAGCCGCATCCTTTCACAGTGCCACAGACAGTAGACACAGTTTGGTCCGCGAACAGTCGGCAAATTTGTCAGTCGGTAGATAAGCCCGTGTTGTATGGAAAATAGCAGCGCGTTAAATTAACATGTACGCTCTGAGCATCGCGAAGGTCGCTGCGGCGTCGCGTTAAAGAGCGAGCCGATCGCGCGCGTGCACTCGCACAATAAGGAGGATTGCTTGAATTATGGATGGCCGAGACTCTTTGTCGGCGCGGCCAGCAGGCGCTAAATAATCTGCATCGAGCGCCAAGCGCTATATTTTCGAGCGATCATACGCCAACGATAGCTCCGCGCGCTCCATTTTAACTGTACTCGCAAGCAGCGAGCGTATATATATAGCTATGTATATATGCTATATATGCCTGAGAGAGAGCTTTCCAAGTTCGATTCGAGCTGGCTGCTCTGGGCTGTTTAATACATTTGTCGTCGCACCTACGTACAAGTCGCAAGGTGAAGAGTCTATTTGGCAATCGACGCGGGTGCATTAAACAAAAGTCGCTGGAATAATTAATGCCTCGAGTATAAAGTATTTCGCGTAAATCGTAACTACAACGAATTCTTATCTATGTAGAGAGTTCAGCTCAACAATACAATGTCCTGCAGAGCCAATGCAATTACAAGCTCGCAACTTGAGCATCGCGGCAAGGTCGAGTCAGTTCCAGCCCGGCTGAGCGCCAAAAATAATCCGCTCTCTATCTTTCTCGTCCGATCTCCGGCAAGAAGCTCATATATGCATCTCTCCTCGCGCTGGGGATTGAAAATAAAGCAATTAACGAATTAGCATACGTAATAGGGCCTCGCTAGCGCGCTCGTTTCCGATGCCGAGCGAGCGTGTATATATATATGTATACGTCCTGGCGATCTGATAACGCGCGTCATTCTCCCCGCGCGCAACGCGCAACGCGCGCATTCTTCCTCTTGGGGCAATCCATTCACGAGTGCTGCGCTCGGCGAGTTTCACTTATGGGAAAAGTTTCGGGCACAAGGCCCCATTTTTCTTTTCCATTCGCGACTGGTTCAAGGCGTAGAGAGGCCAGAGTGCTTCATTCGCTGCCTTTCCTATGCAGCCAAGCCTTTTTCTTAATGAACGCAGAGGAGCCTTCCCTTTTTATGAATCAACGTAATTATAACCGCGATGCGCGCGGAATCGAAACGGCGCTTGGGTAACGGCGCGATGCCTGACGAAATCTCCAGCCTGCAATTCAATTTAAGTGCGCGGGCCTGACGTAAGGGTAGCATCTTATGAATGGAGGAGAGGTTGAAACTTTATATTTTATACGTGTGTAATTTTATATTAATTAAATCGAGATGGAGAGGCCGATGGAGACGGGAAGTAAGCTCCCTGTCTACGCATCCTGTGAATGGATATGACGACCGCGCGTTGCTCAATGGGGATGTTAGTATAAGGGAGAGACTTTAGTTAAAAGAGATTTTGACAGAGCTCTAGTCAAGTCTTATCTTAGTTTTCATTATTAGGTTGCAATTTCCGTTATTTTTTTTTTTTTTTTTGCCAATTACGTTTGTTGCCGCTTACTTTCTTACAAGTTAATTATGCTGCACTTTATGGTGCGATGTAAATGTGTACGTAAATGTGTTGGTTTTTCGTTATTGGAATAAAACAAGAGTTGATATTTTTGATGGATATCAATTTCAACTTTTATACTGTGTAATCAAACGTAGGCGTCATACGTGACACATGTCTTACCTATCTTGGACATCATCTACTTCGTCGATGTATTTTTTTATCTACTCTACTCGAATAATTAATATCATTTTACCCTGTTTACTGTACGGTATGAATTACGTATAGTCTACACGTTCCCCTTTATCTTTTTAAAAATGATATTATTTCTTTTTACTATTTTCATCGAGCAACATTTCATAACCTACATATACAGAGTTAATTATTGTATGTATAAGTAATCGAACAATCGACTATTTTCAATTCACATTTCCAGCTAAAAGTTCTATTGAAATAAAACAATTTTTCAGAAAAAAGAAAATAGCATGTAAAAATTAAATATTAAAACTCGCGAAATCAGCTCGAGCTCCACATAAATTAGCTCCTAAGCAAATAAATTCATTCATAGGACAATTGAGCGGGCGCTGCGCTCGCTGCATCATCCAAAGCCCGAGCTCGCTTTTATTCATATATAGCTCTTCGCCTTAAGTCAAAAGAGCACCTTTCCGAAATCCTTATTGTATTATAATTTCGCGCGCTCGATATTTAACTGCACAGTCACGTGCGCTTGTATTCAAATAAGCAGCCGTGCGGCAGCGGCTTTAGCCCTAATTTGAATAAGGGATAAAGTAGGCGATTCCTCCTGCAACGGTATAGAGCGTACGTACGTAAATAAAGAGAAAAAACGGCACTTTTTTTCTACCCGTGTGCAGTCTCTTATATCTAATCTCCGGCGGCGTTTGTGCGCACTATAAGCGACAGTGCGTTTTATATATTTATTTGAATGCGCGCGTGCATCGATAGCCAAAGCGAGCGTGAGCTAATTGCGCGCGAGGCAAAAATCTCCGAGGATAGGCTGATGTTTATGTGTGGAATACAATGCGCGTTATCGCGCATAATGGCCATGAGGCTAAATTTGCTGCTTTTTATATAGACCCGACTGGTTGGTAATTCAGGGTTTATTTATTTGTGAGTTGGACAGAGATACTTTGCTCGTCGATTTCAGCTGCACTGAGTATAGTAAGGTTCATCAAGTTTTCCTTTTAATACGCTCTATTAGTTTGAGACGCTTGTGCGTTACCCATTTGGGTTAGGGCTACACGGAAAAGCTCAGAGAGATCCTGGGTTATTATTGATTATCATTCTGTATTTACGCCGCGAGATCAGACATTTGAATCCTTGACAACATCACTTTCAACTTTATTAGAAGCTTATAGCATTATCGTATGCGCTAACTAATTATCTAACATTAGAATTAATGTAACCACGATTTCTTTTATTCCCTTATATCTCCCAATCTGTTTTTACGTGAGCGTCAAAATAGTTGCGCGACAGTTGCCGAGCTCCTGTGTCACTTTTTTCTTATACCGAAACACACACGATATAAAAAGTTCAACAAAAGGGGGAAAAGTTGCGACGTTAACGCTTTGCGTTCAACTTTCATCCTCGCGTTTATTCATCGCACCGGACAATAATGACAAAAGTGGGAGCAGAGCTGGCGTAGGGACGCCTCGTCCTACGGAATACATAACTTATCGCACTGACCGACTAACGCGCCCGATGAAACTGCCAGATAAAACAAATGGAAACTCGCGCGCGTCTGCCGCGAGCAACTAATAATGTATTAATAATGGCGAGCGATCAAGCGCTCGCCCCGGAAAATGACCAAGAATTGTACTTGATAAAATTGTGCTTTGCTGCTGCGTGGCTTTCTGAGTATATAATAAGCGGGCTCAGGACTGAGTTAAAACCTGGAAAAAAATCAAATTTAATTATAGACATTAATTTTTTTTTAGCCTTAAAAAGTCTGGTTCGATCCTGGAAATCCTCTTCGGAAGCTTAATTGCTGTTTAATGGATTTTGGTGCTTACCGCAGGATTACTTTGCCAATTTTCAATCAATCACCTTGAAAATTTGCAAAGATCTTCAGTATATCTATCCTCACAAACTTACAGATTTAATTTTTTTGAAAATAGAAGAATTTAAAAAAATTCTAACACTTTTAGTTTGTGAGGATAGATATACTGAAGATTTCTGCAAATTTTCAAGGTGATTGATTGAAAATTCGCAAAGTAATCCTGCGGAAACCACCAAAATCCATTAA